>QANU01087130.1:85769-107366 GCA_003254905.1 Nissolia schottii | reverse complement strand
AAAAAAAAAACAAAAAAAAAACCAATAGTGCCACCAATACGCGTTCGGTAAACCAAAAAAGCCATCCATCAAAACGGCACCGGATAGAGGCATCAACTATCGTCCCAAAACAGCAAGACACAACACAATCTTCAACATAATTTCCGTTTTCAGACACCGTTCACCATATTTTCGTCTTCCTTATTCGATTCCAAACTTAGCCACAAAAATCGATCGATTTCTATTCTAATATCACTATTTAGGAGCAAAAATCTACATGCTCTGAGTCGACTCACCGAGTCACCGATTCGGAAACAAAGAGAGAGGGAAACAACGCTACGCAACGCAACGACTCATGGCGACGACAACGTCACCGAACCGCTCTTCCGAGAACGTCGTCGATCTGACGCCGCTCATCGCGAATTCCGGCGGCTCCTCCGACGAATCCAACTCCGGTCGGCGATTCGTCCGTCGGCAGAGCCTGCGTCAGGCGGCGCGGTTCCTCCGGCAGGCGAGCGGGCGGAGGGCGATGAGGGAGCCGTCGATGGTGGTGAGGGAGACGGCGGCGGAGCAGCTGGAGGAGCGGCAGAGTGATTGGGCGTACTCGAAGCCGGTGGTGGTGCTTGACGTCCTGTGGAACTTCGCGTTCGTGGTCGCCGGCGCCGCCGTGCTGGTCCTGAGCCGGAACGAGTCTCCGAGCACGCCCCTGAGGCTGTGGATCTTGGGGTACGGCCTGCAGTGCGTCGTCCACGTGGCGTGCGTCTGCGTGGAGTACCGGAGGAGGAGGCAGAGGGGGAGGGACCGGTTGAGCGCGAACGACGCCGTGCAAGACGGCGATGATGGGGTTGGAATTGGGATTAGGGTTGGAGGAAGTGGGGATTTGAGCTCCGGTTCTATGGATGGTGCGGGACAGTATGTGGCACTGGCGCAATTCGATGACGACGGCACCAGGTGAGTTTTTTTCTTTTCATTTTTTTCATTTTCTGAATGAAATACATGAGGGTGCATACTGTCATTTGAACTTTGACGTTATTAGGGATGCTAATAGCTAAACTTGTTCCTGAATCAGAATTTATGAGTGGCATCAAGGTTACTCGTGTTTGTTACGATAAACGTTAGAGTAGAGTCAGTGGACTAAGTTTGATGCCTGATGTGAATTCAGGTTGCCTTGAGTGATGAAGCCCTTTAATTAGGAACTAGAGAAGGGTACTAGAGTTGGAAATTGCTCATGGGCAGTTTTGGAGAATATTTTGAAAGAGAACTTCAAAACCGCACAAATGCTATACATGGGGGACTGAAATGACTAAATTGTTGATGAGTGATAGGAAGGAGAGTGTGTGGACATGAAGGCTATATTTGAACATTTTAAAATATGACCAAAAAGTAGTTAAAAGTTGATAACTCCTTTATATAGAAGGAAAAATTAAGATTCATTCATAGTGTAGGTTTGAATTAGCGTACTTTTGTGTTAAAAACA
Source organism: Nissolia schottii (assembly GCA_003254905.1). Taxonomy (NCBI): domain Eukaryota; kingdom Viridiplantae; phylum Streptophyta; class Magnoliopsida; order Fabales; family Fabaceae; genus Nissolia; species Nissolia schottii. The sequence continues at coordinate 105,910 of QANU01087130.1, read as the reverse complement.
TCTTATAATAAAAAACGGTATATGTGATGTGTGTGTTTTTGGATTGACCGATTTTAGGTTTAAAATAGCACACAATCAAAACTTTTTTGGGACAACGCTTATTTCCGCAATATAAGCTATTACCAAAAATGCTCTAAATCCTACTTCTACAATGGGTTTTCCTTTTGAGGAACATATTACATGCTTTCATATGTTTCTGACAATGCGATGAAACTCCATTGGACTAATTGGAGTGTCGTGATATATTTAGTTTTTTGACTGAGTTGGTTCAGAACCCACTGTAATTTAGGGATTTGTGTGCCGTGTGAAATTGTTAGTTACCTGTACACCCTTGTGATGAAAGACCCGTTAAGTGAAAAATAGCTGTGTTAATTGAGAACTCTAAGTCTCTACCGCATCTTCTATCCACAATTAAAAGAGCCTACATGAAAATTTTAGCTTTCTCAATCTTTAAAGGAAAAAAATCTTTTCATCTGTTCAAAATACTTCAAATGGTTTAATTTTTCAAACATAAAATCCACATAAATCTGATTATCTGTTGATTTCTAAAATCAGCCTCAAATTACTTTGAGTAATTGATAATGATGCTGCGACTTAAGTTCGCGTAGAAACAGATGATGTTGTTATTTTTATTCAATCTCTCAAAGTGTGGGTGCAACGGATATAGATAGAGAAGAAACATTTACTGAACCACATTGGCTGCAACTGATTACGCGTAAATCATATGAGCTTTAGTGTGCTCAACATATGGGAAAAGTGCTTTATTTCCGATTTAATTTTCACAAGTGTTATATGATACCTTTGGTTAAGATTAAAAGCCAAGGTTCTCAAAACTGGACCGAGCATCAAATAAGACGAGGCACTAGTTCAGGGGGGGGGAGGATTTAGGTGAGAATGAGCTCCTTATGTGATAATGCAAGAGTGAATTTTTAACCATTGGATTATATTTGTATGGTCAAGATTGAATCTTAAAGAAGAAATGGCACTAGTTCAGAGGTTTATTGGTTCAACAGGGTTTGACTGGAGTGTAATATATATANTCAAAATGTGGTCATTGCTAAACCTCCACATGAACTTGTGGAGGTTAGCAAACCCCATATATAAATTATAAATATATACATTTAATTAGATTTTTAATGAAAGAAAATTTTATTTAATATTTCAATAACTAAAAGTATGTCTAACATAGTAAACCAATGGAAATTGCTGTGGAAATTAATAATTAACCATTTCATAGTGAAGATTACTTAGTAACTTACAAAATGAATTCAAAATGGAAGGACTAGAAAGAGAACTTACCATGAATCGAAAGAAAGAAAATGCAGTTTTGCATTCAAGTTTTACAAGTTCCTGAATCATGTATATAGCTAGTTTTGTAGAGATCAAGAATCTTATATGGTGGCTATATGATTGGGGAAACAAAGATCTATAGAGTTGGAAGAGGAATCAAAGAAACTAAAACTGAAGAAGGTCCTAGCAGGATTGGTGTGGACTTCTTGTTTCTGTAAATATTTTGATTAGGCTTATACATGAAACATACACTTTACAAGCTCCTAATTGGTATGTGCTTGCTGCTTGGAGTGGGAAAACAAAACAAGCATTAGTCCCACATCAATAGTGGAACATCATGTTAAGACACGTAGCTCTCCTATATAATAAGACCAACGTGCAAGGATTACTCACTTGGCCTAGTGACAGTCCATTGGTCTTGTAAGTTTTGTTTGAAATGAACTGTCCAGCTGCTTAAGTTCGAACCGGTTCACCAGTTTTTAGTGGTTCAAGATCAGTTTTGGCAGTTCTGAGATGGTTTTGTCAATGGCGGTTTCAGAAGCACGACCAGACTGGCTAATTAACTGGGTCCTGGTTAAACCAGTTGAACTGGCTGGTCTGGTTCGATTTTGAGAACGTTGTTAATAACTTGTGTCATTATATATTTTCTCTTAATTAATCTCCTAACTTACATTAATAAGATTTCTAAATTTGTGTCTTTTGTTTACAAAAACAGTTGAGGGTTGGAACAAGATGTCCAATATCCAATATTCATTTAGCTTGTATTATATTAATATTTGATTAAGGACAAGCAATTATTGTTGTAAAGTTGTGAAATCAGCACCATCACTTAATGATTTATTCATCAGTTTTCTTTTTCACGTTTATGTTATTCATCTTTATGCTTCTCTTTTTAATCTCAAGCAGCATGGCAAAGCATTTGGAATCAGCCAACACAATGTTTTCATTTATTTGGTGGGTTGTTGGATTTTACTGGGTATCAGCTAGTGGTCAAGCTTTGGCCCAAGAGTCTCCTCTGCTTTACTGGTTTGCTCTCTCTCTCTCTCTCTCTCTCTCTCTCTCTCTCTCACGCGCGCGCTCGCGCGCACACACACACGGGAACAAATCCTCTCATGTGAAAATTGCACACGACTTTGTCATGTGCGCATCTCTACCATTAATTGAGTTACCTTGAAAAGGTAAAAAATTTAAAAGTTATGCAATTTTCACATGAGAAGATCCACTCTGTGCACACACATACATGTGTCATGCACATTTGACTTGTTTATGTTATTATATTTTATGTTGTATTTGTAATTTAATTTCTTTCTGGTACATCTATTGTTATTGTACTTAACCTTTGGTGGAACCTACTTGGTTTGTCTATTGACCAAATTTACTTGTTTTGCAGGTTATGTATAGTCTTCCTGGGTTTTGATGTTTTCTTTGTCGTTTTCTGTATTGCACTGGCATGCATCATTGGTATTGCTGTTTGCTGTTGTCTTCCATGCATCATTGCACTTCTGTATGCAGTCGCAGACCAGGCAAGTCATAGTCATTACTGTTTCTTGTTTGCATTTGTATGGATTAATGAATCTAGTGCCTTGAAGAACTGTTTGCTTTTTTTTTTTTAAAAATTAATATTGGACCTAGTCAGCATTTACCGAGTCTTAAGGGAAGTGGTAAAGTTTATGCTCTTAAATCTAAATATTGTGTACTTGCGAATTTGTTGACGAGGTTAAATGAAAGGGAAGGATAAAACTAGAATGGCTGGGACTGCTATTTGGTATAAAAGAGAGATCTATATGCTCATTTATGAGGATCTCATCTACTTTTGGGGATTAAATAGGGTTGAATTTTGAGGGGAAAAATGCCCTACACCAACAAAGCTAAATGTATGAAATCATTTATATTTTTGTTGCTGGCCCTGGTTTGACTTTAATAGGATCCCTTAGAACATACAATGTTGAGGATAACTTGTGCATAAAATGATTGGTAAGGTTGGAGATTGACAGAACAAGTCTTGTATTATGTCGGTCATCTGAGTTTGTGAAGAAGAGGAGGTATCACATTTGTACTGCTGAAGACAACCTACCTAAGCTAAACCCTAGTATCTTAGGCTTAACAATGGTTATGCACTTTCTGGGGGAGCAGGCACACGTAGCATACCCAAAGCAGTGTTTGTATTAACTTTAACTAGCAACTAATTTTGTCTCTGTTAGCAAACTTTTCCTTTTTTCTGAAAAAAGAAAGGAAACAGTCTTGTGAATTCATTGAGAGGAAATGATTTTTCTATCATGAAATAATTGGTGTTATTTATTGGTTGTGAATTAGTGTTTAATACGTAAAGTATGAGAAAAATCACGCTGAATTCTTGTGTATGAGTTTTTGTGAAATACGAGACTACGTGACGTAACGTCATAGACACTCACACGATTGTAATACAATTTTTATTTTTTGATGAGGTCTTACTAGTTTTGAGAAGTTTGGATGGATAATATGAAAGGTGGCTTGATCAACTTTGGTGAATAAAAAGGTGATTTTTTTGAGGTTGATTTATTGGGAGCACTTAAGAACTGTATATGAACTTTTTTTGTAGGGGTTGAAGGTTGGCCAAATTATAATATTATATGCTTCTTATGATGAAAGGTTATGACTTGACCTATGGCTTTTTTGTTATGAGAATGAGATAACTTTCTTTTGTTCTGAGAATTTGAATGCTTTATTCAGGTTGATGTTGTTGACCTTCTAGGGCATGTGGGGAGTAAACTTTTCCATATGACTTGCTTTTGTACAACTTGGATGATTATGAATGTATTACTATTCATTGTTTGACTTGTCATGAAGACAGTGCCTTGTAGCTTATGAGTGTTTAATTAGGAGAAATTTGTTGCAATGTATTAATTTCACTGTTTCTTGTCTTTGCCTTCTCTCATTTTTTGTGGTCTAAAAAATGCAGGAAGGGGCATCAAAAGAAGACATTGAGCAGTTATCGAAATTCAAATTCCAAAGAACTGAAAATAATGAGAAACTTGCTGGTAATACAGAAGGCCCTACTGGAGGAATAATGACAGAATGCCGGGCTGATTCACCTATTGAACATGTTCTTTCTGATGAGGATGCGGTATGTTGTACATTTTTGTTACTTATGAGTATAACCTATTCTTCTTTATCCCAGTGGTCTTGTTACTCCTTTTCTCATTAGATAATATTCCAATATATTCAAATGAGAAATCCATGTAGTGTTTGATACTGGTTTTGTTTGTTATATGGAGTCACGTCTTGAACACATTCTCACACTGGAGCATGCAATATGTATATATATTATTATATTTCGGTTGTATGTGTGCTTGGCCTTCCATCCCTTTTTCTTTCTCTGTCTTTGTTCACAGTGGCTGTCACAATTTATTATGGAAGGAAGTTGGTATAATGGTTCAGCACATGCAAATATAGTTTTGATATGATAACTTGATTTTGAAGAAACTGGTTGAACTCTGTTATTATGCTAATCTGAATTGTTCTTTTCCCCTCTTAATTGGGTGATAAACTGTAGGAATGTTGCATCTGCCTTTCTGCTTATGATGATGGGGTTGAACTAAGACAACTTCCTTGTGGTCACCATTTTCACTGTGCTTGTGTGGATAAATGGCTGTATATTAATGCTACTTGCCCCCTCTGCAAGTATAACATCTTGAAAAGTAGCAGCCATGGTCAAGAGGAAGTGTAGAAAAAGAGTCAGAAATTTCTAGCAGCTGATGTTGGGGAGTTAGCATAGGCTTTTGATTCAGAGTATAACAGGCACAGCATGTTAATATACCTCTGTACCGGGTATTACAGCTGCTGCTGCTGCTGCTGCTGCTGCTGCTATGTGCTTATCTATCTTGTAGTAATAGTTATGTTGATCATTATTCGTTATGGTAGCTTCTAACTGCTTGTGTATATCTCTTGTTCATTGTATACCGGCAATAATTATCTTGAGGCAATTTAGTTCTCAGTTTTTTTTCTATCGACATCATTGTTGTTGTCCAAACTTGAGAGATACAGTATCTTTTGTAAGCACCTGAGGATGGCTGCATATGTTTCAATATACCGTTTGAACTTTGAACATGTTCATCATCATCCAAGCCTGCCTCCATGTGTCACTGTTAGCGAGTTTCTTATATTCAAATCAAGGCTGAGTTTGGTATTGACAGTTGATGGCTTTATACCACAGTTCGATAGGTTGCTGATTCTATTATGCAGTATGAGACTCAACAATGAGGGGCTACAAGTTGTGAATTTGAGGAAAAAATTGGTTTGTTATGACCCTCACAAGTTGGCATTTATGGATTCGTTGAATCACCCGACAGTTCTGAAGTTCAAAATTGGGACTTCGATATATCTGATGGTGATGGCCCGATTGGAGTTTTGATAGATTCCTAATGAAGTCAATCCAAGGCATCAATGTCTCTTGAACGTCCTGGACATAATTCAAAGGAGTTAGGCTTTCATATGTTAGAAAAATTAGTTTGAAATGTTGCATAGGAAAATGCTGAGTGATTATGAGCCTATGAGCTAATTTATGATTTAATATGGTAAATATTATGAACTCTTCTTGGGGTATGTTTGGATTGGGGGTTTACGGGGGAGTGGAATGGAGCCAAGGGAATTGAATGGGTTTTCGTTGTTTGGATTTGGATTGGTGGTTTAATAGGGGAGGAGAGTGGTTTGTGTGGGAACCATTCTACCAAAAACTCCATTTCTTGTTCCACCCAATTTTAGGGTTTGGAATGGAATTCTATTAACTTTAATTTTAAAACATAACTAAAATAAGTTTTTACCTATTTACTCATTATAATATTTAAAGGGTTTTTTCCCACTTGTTATGAGCGTATTTTGGGAATAAGATTTTACAGTTATTTCACTCTATTACTAACATATTTAAACTATGTAATCAATAAAATGGAACAAATAATTTTAATTCCTTTGAGCTTTACTCCACTCATTTTTGTTCCACTCCTTTGCTTACCACCAATCCAAACATAGCCTCAATGTAGGTAATTCAGAAGAGTTCCATTCTAATTGTTTTGATGGTTAATTTTTGGTTGCTTTCTTTTATGTTCCAGAAAAATTGCATAGGTGTGTAAATTTGAAAAAAATATATATTTTGAAGAGGAAAATATGGAATTGATTAAAGATATTTATGGAAGGTTTTATAAATATAAATTTGAGTAAAATTTGCTTAAAGATTATCTGAGTATAAGTAGAGGATCGAAAGAAGATTTTACTTTCTAAATTTTTAGTTAAATGTTAGGGCCCGCGGATAGTTTCACAATTACAAATGGTATGGTAATCATATTATTTAATTAAGTTTCAGCGTTAATCACACGTTAATAAGTTTCTTAGGCCCTTTTATCCGCTGAAAAGCACCTAAGTACATTAATCAAGAAACAATTTTTTAGTTATTTTGTGGTGATGAGCAAGCAATTTTGTCTAGTCCAGCATGGACTTATTTTATATTTTTTAGCTTGCCTGCCCGATATCTAAGGCTTAGCCTTGACTAATCCGGGTCGACCTGAGTCGCGCACCTGGCTATGGCGGGTGAGTCTCCCAGCGGGGATAACTGCGTTCACAAGGTCTCGAACTCGGGACCTTGCTTAATCAATACCAAGCATGAACTTATTTATTAGAGTTCAATTGGTCCCATTCACACATCTTAAAGGGAAGGGACAAACTTTGGTTTTAATTATGACATTTGCACATTTTTTAAAATTTTTAAAAAGAAATCAATGTATTTATAAAATATTTATTTTAAAAAAGAAACCACTTGTTCTTCTATTTATCTTTCGTTTTGTCCGTTTTTATATTCTATTTTTCTTTTTTCTCTTTGCTTCAATTATGTGATGGTTATGATTGTATAATATAAAAGATAGGTATGTGTGTATATAACGTAGTTGTGTCTAGCTTTGTGTGTGTGTATATATATAAGTTAGGTCATATTGTTTAATAAGGTTAGATCTGAGTTCACGAAAAGATTGTGTCTGACTATAATAAAATATTGTATCTGTATATTTAAACTGATTGTGTTTTAAACAACAAAAATGTTAGGTCTTTTACTTTAGTAAGATTGTGTCTGTTTTCACCAAATGGTTGTTTATGTTCTACTTTTTTTTTCTCTCTTTGTTTCGACCATGCTTTTAAAAATGCATGTAATGGTCGTGTCTGTCTAACATAAAAGATAAGTTTGTGTATATAATGTGGTTGTGTCCATCTTTGTAAGATGGTTAGGTCATGTTATTTAATAAGATTAGGTTTGAGTTCACGAAATGCTTGTGTCTGAGTATAATAAAAGGTTGTGTCACTAAATCGTATCTGAAATAGGCACATCAATTACAGAAACGATTACATAATGAGAAAGCACAGAAAATATAAAAAACGAACGAACGAGAATGATCGAGCATAAACCAAAATGAATCGATACACTGATAGAGAATGAGTAATAATGAAGCAAGAAAAAACGAAGCATGAAATTAAAAGAGAATGAACATAAACGAAGAAGCAAAAGGAATAGAGAGAGAAATTTGCTGGGTCAACAGAGAATTTTAATAAAATAGCGTTGGTGTGCAACAGGTGTACAAAGAGAAGATGTGCAATAATAATTATCCTTTAATTTAATGTGGTTTATTTTGTGAATAATTGTGCAACGCAATAACTATAATCAAAAGTAACAGTTTTTTTTTAAAGGAAAACAACACTTTAATTGAACGTCTTAAATTGTAGTCTATGTGCAGTACCCTTTACATTTTAAAATGGTTCAAATCAGTTCCTAACTTTTCTTAATCGTGTAAAAAGAACGTTTTGTTAATTTGTTTTTCAAAGACGACCTTAGTCATCATGTGTTTTTCATGTGAGTAATTTTGTTGGACAAAAATACCCTTGTAGAGATGAAGAGAGAGGATTATATTTGGGTGGGAAAGTAAAAAAGAATGAACAAAAATACTGCGGGGCAAAAAGCAATGGCAAAGGTGAGCAATAGAAAAGATGAACGAGGGGTAAAATTATTAGAGATTAAATTTTGGTTAGAGCATAATAGGAATGAAAAATAAGTAGTAATTGATTAATATTAATTGTTATTTAATTAAATTAAAGAAGCATTAAATGCATTTTTTATACTTATACTCTTATTATCTCTCATACTTTCTATAACATTTAATCACTATAACAATTATTGCTCAAAATTAATTTTATCTATGCACTCGATATTTTCTGTATCTTAGTGTCATTAAATGATTTCTTAAACTGTATGTTTTTATCTAAAATGACAACAATAACCCTTACATGCCAGTTGATCTATGCGCTCCAAAACTCAGACTTCCGAGTATTAATGCAACTCCATACCATAAACCTCGTTACATGCCAGTTGATCTATGCGCTGGTTGGTTCATTGAAACTAACTAGTAAGTGGTCTTGTGTGTGTGTGTTAAATCATTTATTCAATCTACAAATTAAGTATGCCATCGAAAATTCACGGTTTCTCTGAGTAGTCCATGACACCAATTAAAGGCAGACACTGGTAAATGCAATGCAGTTCAAACATTCTCAAACTCACTCAAAAGATTTCTTGCTCACCAAGAGACAAGTAATTCTTGAAGGATTGGAGTGACTAGTGTTGTCAAGGCTACAAACCACATACATAGTGAGGCCTGTCAAGTCCAAGATGCAGCATGTCCCTCCCCATAACCAAAGCGGAGGCGTCGAACAGCACATGGCAGCAGTTCCTGTGGGCCTCAGAGACCCCCATTCACATCAGCAGCCCCTTAGGGCTGATCTTACACTTGCTCCTGAAATTCTGGCTCAGCTGAGACCCTCTGATCTTCAAGTCAAGCCAGGAATCACCTTGGATTCCTTGAAAGAAGCGAATTCCCTTATGCAGTCCTCCTCTTGCTCCCCAAGGATTGTCATGTAGTAGCTACCCTTAACAAAAGGGTAGCTTAATTTCCCCAACCAGCATCATTGCATCCCTGTAGCTTGGTGTGAAGAGGAGGACAAGGTACTCATCATCAGGCGCTACTGCACAATGCTTCAAGACCTTGTTGTGTGCTTGGATTTCCGGGGTTGAGAATGTCTAGTAATCTTGATGGCTCCATCTCAGGGAGGTTGCTACTTGCTACCAAAGACATACCCACCCTGAAGTCTCTCTTGGCGATTTTCTCCTATCTTCTGTTAATGTGTGTTCTGAAGGCTCCTCATTCATGATGAAGCTTGACAAGTCTATGCCCTCACCGTCTCCTTTAATTTGATGAGACCGCAATATTCTGGATACTTTGCCACCACATCCTTTGGCGTGATTGGACCTGAGAATCTAAGATCAATGTTGCGGATAGTAATTACCTTGATAACCATACTGTTTGATTTGGCATTCTCATTTATTAACTTGTGTATTGGTCCTACAGCAACATTCATAGCTTCCTTGACTTTATCTTCTCCCAATTGCTGCCATGTTACCTGACATAGGGTTTGTTAGCCTCAAGAACTATTTTCAAGCTTAACATGTAACTACAAACATGAACTCAATATATAGCCTTCAATTTTGACCACTTTACCTTAGATCCGATCCTCCATGCGCCGGATCCTCGCTGTTTGTCCCCCTGGTAATGTTATCCTTCACCACTAACATAAGATAGTTGTTTCTCAATGTCCTGAGAAAACCTTAGGAGGTTTAGTGTCCAGGGTTTAGGGTTGTCGACAGAAGACAATCAAAATCTCTTCCTCTAGCTAAAGTGGATTTTCAAACATAAATGGACCAACAAACTTCCACAAACATAAGGAGAAGAGGCATCTAGAGACAAGAAGGAAATCTAATTGAAACCTGGAGGGTGGGTGGTGAACTAAATTCTGCTAATTAATATGGACAAAAAAGAAGCTACCAGAAAAGTGAATTGTAAGATGGGGGAAGATGAAGAAAGCTAAAGTACCTAGCCAAGTAAAACTTCCTAAGAGAAGTAGTTTTCTTGTTAAAGATGTGAATCTAATGGCGAAGTACTAAACAAATAAAAATAATAGACTATCAAGCCAACAAGGACAATAGCAAACTCTCAAGGAAATGGTCATATGTATATTCCTCTTGCCTTAACCATGATTTACCGAGATTCTCCCTCACTGTACACAGGGAAAAAGAGGAACAAAGTTTAAATTCTAAAGAACACATAATTGTTAAGAAGACTTCTTGGTCGTGACAATGACCTTAAAAGTCTTACAAAAAACCACTAAACCTTAATACAAGTTTTAACCTGGCTTTGGTTCTTAAAATCCGTGAATTGAGGTAAAGAACACGTTAGATGAAGAGTTTTTGTAATGGCGCTTTCCAATGACAACGACCTCGCCATATTTGTTAATTTGGTAATGCAATGTCACCAAGGGAATTTTATATTTTGGATGGAAAATGACCATTTGACAACCTCCATAGAATGTCAGCGCATCCATGGCCTCAATTTTGTTGTCAAGGAACTGTGCGATTGAAAGTTATTGCTAAACAATTAATACATCAGAGTCACTATTTCAATTTTCCTTAATTACAGCGAAAGGAAAACCAAAATGCTAGCTGTTTTCAATTTCTGGTAAGAAAGTTCAACATTATTGTAATGGAGGGGCACAAAAATTGAAGGGAAATTTTCCAAATATTTCCGTGGCACACGGTACAAGTTGCACGCGCAATCCACAAAGAAGACTATTTTTTCCGGCAAAACTTATAATCTAATATGTTATTGGAAGGATTTTTATAGGGGATATGACCTTCCTTAGTAGCAAACTGTTGAATAAACCTATGACATTCTTTCAAAGTTATTATTATTATTATTATTAAAAAAATATCTTCATAGAGAGAGGGGATTATGCCGTTTAGGGATGCCTTCAATTGAAGCTTAGATACGGACAAGTTCATCACAACAACTTCAACATATTCAATGTAACTTAACAAATTTTTGCACACATAACAAATTCGTGAGATACAATGTTTTCTGTGTCATAGAAAAACAAATGTGAAATGTCTCTATTACGATGAGGAGATAAATTCTGATAAAACACAAATTAAAAGATAAACAAATAGGTAATTGATACAAAATGCAGATATAAGTTTTAAATAAGGTGGTTTCTCACATGTTAGATGGGGTATGTACACCTTTTTATTAAATTTTTATATTTTTGATAATTTTTAGAACTAATTTATTGAACATTGCCATAATTTAATATGACATATTGATGTATTATATGATCTAAGTGATAAATCAATAATTTTTAATTAAATATTTATATAGAGGTGCATCATAAACTCAAATGATCTGTAAATCTCTAAGTCTCTTACAAGTTGGCTATTTCAATGATTTAACTAATGAAAAATTTGTTAAGGTCGTATAGATCATGAAATGATGATAAAATTTGATGAATTTAATTCTAAAAATTGTCAAAAAAAAAAGTAGGAGAGTGTATTTACCCCATGGAGCACATGAGAAACCACCTTTAAACAACTAAATGAGAAGTTTGTTCAAAAGATTTATCTTAGTTCAATCTCTATTGTGTGTCTATGGCTAGTCACCACCAAAGGTGATATTTTCGACTGATCAACAAATTGTCAAGATTACAAAGAGTAGTATTTCCACTAGCCTCTCTAAGTTATCCAAGAGTAGTCTTTTCAAAAGTCTCTCCAAACAACCAATGTGAGGTTAGTTAAGATGGTAGGTACCTTGGCTCTTTAACCAGAAGTCTCGGATTTGAGCCATGAGAATGAAAAAAATCCTCACTAGTAGACTTATACCCCCTTTAAGGGATCTCAGTTAGATTGGGTCTGAGTTAGTCACACTCCTAAAAATAGGGTCGAATGTCGATGGTTCAATTAAGACAAAAAAAAGTCTTTCCAAACTCTCATAAATAGTAACAAACGAGAGTCTTTCTCATTCATAGATTGAGATACACACTCAATGGATTTTCCTGAAGTCTCTCACAATCATTGATTCTTTCGTCCTTCCCTTTTTTCTTTGGCTATCTAAGATTCTTTCCATCTAGAACGAAAAAAGGAGAATCATGGATAATGACTCCTTTCCTCTTGCTTATTGCTTTGGTGTAGTTCTCTTCATTTTGTAATGGGTGAGTCCTCGTTTTTCTCCTTATGATTTTATCACATAAGATTTTTTTTAGAGAAATTTTAATAAGGTTCATTTTCTGCGAACCAGACTATTTTTGGTGGGGTAGGTGGTCCATTGGTTGATGGTGATAATGTTAGTTGTACCTTGTTTTAATATATTCCTAATTATCGAAAAAAAAGGATAATGACGTCTTATAAGAATTTCATATTTAAGACAAGCATTACTTCTAGATTTTGATTTGAAATCATAACACCTTCTTAACCTTTCCTTCACGATTATCCTTGAATCTTTGATTGTGACATGATCATCGTTTATAGAAACTTCTTGATTTGTATTATTTATTGTATCAACTTCCATTAGCTATGTGACGTGGAGATAAATTTCTGTCATTAGACTTTGACAAGATCTTTCTTTAATATAGAACTTCTATAATTGAAATATTCTTCCTTTTTATGTCATTGATCTAATAGCATGTGAATTCTTTGATCTTCTCCTAATGATTTTCCCATTTATATTCTGATTTAGAGATGATTCCATCGTTAATAAGAGTACTTGGTAACCTTTGCAGCTTTTAGTGAGTAGATATATATAAATCTCTTCCACGATTAGGATATAAATCTCATGTCTTTGGCAACATTTTCTAGTACAAGATAACTTTTAAGGTTAAGAACATAGGATCGGTCATGGCAGGAGTTCAGAAGTTCAACCGGTTCAACTAAAGATTTAACTGGGGTCTAATAAATATATATTTCATTATATATATGTTATATAATAAATAAAAATCATTATTATTAATGTTGTGATATACGTATGTACAACATCAAAATTAATAATTTTTTTAATTAAAAAAATCAATTAAAAAAAATAGAATTGTAGCAAAATTGCTTAACCACACTGGTCAAGGATTTGGTTCTTGGTTGGATTGGTCAAACCCTTAATTTATCATGTAATATTATTAAGTCTTATCTTATACAACGTAGCAAACGGGCCTTAATTTATCACTAGCTCGGGCAATCTTTCTCACAGGCCATTCAGACTCTAAGAACAAATGACTAGATGCATTACTAATTACTAGACCATTTTTTACATGGCAAAACTTGGCTTGTTTTTTTAGCAAATGAAAATTCCGGCATCAGAAAGGGCAAATGTAAAACTAATCATCAATCATTAATGCTCATCGTCACCAATCAAAAAGCACAACATATGAAATGACAAACATTCTTATCTGTAATAGGGCTTGAAATTTGAAAGAGACTCAGCAACCACACGCACAAGCCATCTTCAAGCATACTCATTATCACCAAACAAAGTACCCAAATTAAAAGAGAAAAATTTGACACTAAACCAAACTTGGGGACGCATGTCAGCACCATATAAAAAGATCCAAATAAAAATCCCTTCAAATAGAGACACATACATGGTTTTAATTTGTCAAGCTCAACAAGCAACCACTAACAATTAGGTAACAAAAAGGAAAAAAGTGACACTTGTAACTAAAGCAAAATCATTCCTTCCTCTTTACTCTAACAAGACGCACATATATACGAGTCCATAAGAAAAGCCCACCATCAAAATCCCACAACAATATGAGAAGGATGTAACGTAAACAGCACAACACGTACATTGCTGCTCAGAGGAGAGAAATAGAAGCCAAAAAAAAATGCCCCCAGATGTGCTTCATTTTCGCCCTCTCTCATCACCTCAAATTCATTTTTCTCAAGAGAATAATCACCCTTGTTCCATTCACAAACATTGCCAGGGAACAACAACCAAATTGATGAACCTCACCAAAAAGAAGCTCATCCCTATCCTTGTCTTGTTCCTCTCCATCATATCAATCCTAAGACTCCTAGGCCTCACTGTCAACACTTCATTGTTTTCTTATTCCACTAATGGGATATCTCCCCTGTCTCAATCTCCTCAACACATTTATTGCTCTCACTGCAACAAAGCTTCATCATCATCATCACCATCACCATCACATTCACCTAGAAAATCTCCTTCCAATATCACCACCACCATGACTGCGAAAGAGTTCAAGGTTCTCTACGATCTCATTGCCCTCAAATCACCATGCAACCTCCTCATTTTTGGGTTCCAGCCACAGTACCTTGTCCTCTCTTCAATGAATTCAGCTGGGACAACCATCTTTCTTGAAGATGACATCGATAAAATAATCAATTTGAGAACAAACCCGAACAACACCAAAAACAGCACTCAGATATACCAAGTTGAGTACAACGTTCCGGCAAAATCAGCTTATAAACTGCTCAAGCATGCAAGGAAGAATCCAGCATGTGCGCCGAGTTACCCCGCATTGCCTCTAAAATCAAAATGCAAGCTTGCATTGAAGAATTTGCCATCACAAGTGTATGAGAAGAATTGGGATGTCATGGTGGTGGATGGGCCTCTTAGCGACTCGCCGGATTCGCCGGGCAGGATGGCGCCCATTTACACAGCTAGCGTGCTAGCCAGAGCTCGGAATTCTTCTTCTGCTGATGTGGTAGTACATGATGTGGATCGAACGATAGAGAAATGGTTTTCTTGGGAGTTCCTCTGTGATGAGAATTTGTTGTATTCTAGAGGTAAGTTGTGGCATTTTAGAATCAAGGGAAATTCAAGTTCCGCAAGATTCTGCCATAGCAGATAAGATAATATATATATATATATATAGGGAAGTGGAGAAAAATATTCTTGTTACAGTGGTGATATAAATTAAGAAGTAGAACCAGCTAAATCAATTTAAAAGCATTACTTCAATTCCAATACCTGACAATTCGGAGAAGAAGTCAGTTACATATTTATCAACATTTGAGACTCTATTAGATGATAACCATTAATCATCCGAAACAGGGATGGTTGGCCCTTCAAATAAATTAACTACATATGTAACAGTATCATTTTCCAATTCAGCTGGTTTGCGGTTGTAGCTGTTAGCTATAGTTTGTTAGAGTTAGTGAGGGTGGTTGAGTTACTTGTACCACAAGCAACTGCAACTCCTCCTGTGTGCAAGGCAATTTGCCTTCACTTATTAGATGAGAATTCATTTCATACAACTAAAACTCTGTCATGGTATCAATTTCTCTCTAATTAAGCTTCCTTCAAAGAGGAATTGCTTCTCTTCACTCACCAAGGTGATCCTGAGTTGGATATTTTTGCCCTCTTCCAATTTGCACATGTATCCATTCTTGTGCTCGTGGAGCATTTCCTGCACGCGTGATGATGATCGTGTGACTCAATCTCTCAAAGTACTCCTCATGGATTCGCAATGACTTATGAGTTCACAGCGGTGCAAATTATATATGGTGTATCGTTTTTTATGTCATTAATCTTTAATTAGTTTTCGTGTCTTTAATTCTCAGAGTTTGACATTGACCCAGTTTGATAAGAGTCTTCTGGTGTCACCATTAAGATTTTGTGGGTTTCCGCAAGTTAGGACATCACATCTCGCAACAACATAGGTGATCAGTGATGTGCTCATTACATTAATTGCTATATTATATATAATTATTTTATGCATAAAAGAATTTATGAAAGTTAAAAAAAATATTATGTTATTTTTAGAAAATCATGGACAATATTTTACACACATCCGCGTGGGACCTTTTCTGAAAATAAATATTTTTTTAAAAAAATTTCATGACGTTGGATTTAACGATTTTTTTCATAGTTATATGCATGTTGAGTGTTGCTACATGAACAATGCTTGGTGAGGTTGTATGAGTACTTAATTGAGAATTGATGATATGTAAATCTTTATGACAACTGATGTGGTTTTAAGGTAGGCACACAGACAGTATGAAGTCTTTTATTAAGTTTCATGTCTCGGTAACAATAAAATTTAACCAAGTAATGATATACAAGAATAAGGAAAAACTGAAGAGTCATGAGAGCAAGCTATGAGTGTAGGGTGTAGAAATTATGAAAGCATAACAAGATAGAGGTAGTAATTAAGAAACTTAGAAGTAAGTTTGTGAGAAATTAGATAGACACTATTAGTTGATGTAGCGGTAACGTTTAATGACGTTAATATCAATAGTTAATAATTAGAAAATTCATAAACAAGTTAATATTACGAGTTGTTATTATGGAGTAAGTCATAAGTTAATTGTTAGATACAAGTATAATGAGTTGTGAGTAAAGGAGTATATTAATGTAGAGAATAGTTAAAAGCTTAGATATGTCAAAAGCAATTGGTTAATGATTTAATGGAGGCCTTAGGAGCAGTAATTAAGATGGCGTAGGTGGACCCTTAAGTTATTAGATTAATTAGATTAAATTAGTTAGAAAAATACAGTTAGACTCAATAATAATTAAGTTAGGCTCTGATAGGAAGTTAGGAGAGTTGAGGAAGTCGATATAGTAAGAGTTGTCGTGANGCCGGTAAAGGTATTAAGTGAAACGATGTGTTTCAGTTGGGTAGGAATCTCGCCAATTTTGAAAATTTGATTACTAGCAGATTTATCCGCCAGTAAAAAGGAATTTGTTAGTAAGTTTGACAAACAAAATGCTATGTTTTGTTTCTAGCAGATAAGTTTGCCAGTAATAATCCTATCATATGCAATTACAGGGTCTCATAAATTGTTTAAAGTTAATTTTATCATCTTATGTTCTTATGTTTAAAGAAAGATCAATATATATACACATACACAAATCATCAATAACATACACATAACCAACAATAATTAAAGGAAGCTCTTGCACTTCCAATTATTCCTCACAAGAACGAAATTAACATGATTGTGTCTATTTGATATATATGTTTAGCGTTATGCCAAAGAACGAATTCTCCCACATCGTTCCAATAATTATTAATCATATGATAATTATTAGTTGGTAATATTCGTACGTGAAATTTTTAAAGATACATATTGCCTATTATGTTTTGACCATATGTGGGTTTCACGCATTGGTTAGGCACATCGTACGTCAAATTTTTTTTAATGTGCTTATGTCATGTTCTTTTATAATGAGAAGAATATAAATAATAAATGTAATAACTCTAAACTCTATCAGCCAATAAGTTTATCTTCTATATATTTTATTATCTAATTTACCGATGGATATATTCGTGGTAATTTGTTGGCACCAATTTGCGATAATATATACCTGCAGATATTTCGGTGGATAATTATCCGCTAATAAATATGCCGATCTTCGCCAAAAGACTTGTAAAAAGCATTTATCGGCAAATTGGAGGCAGAAAATCCGTCGGTAACGTTAATGGATTTATCTGCTAGTAAAAGCTGCCGATAGAAAACGTTTTTCTAGTAGTGACAAAGAGACTAACATGATTAACTTTTGTATTTTGCAATGACGATTTTGGCCAAAAAAATTTGACAGAGACAAAGTTGATTGAAGTGAAAATCTAGAGACAAAATTGAGATTTTTTCCTTAAAAATAATAAAAAATTGATTTTTTTTAACCAAAATCAATTTTACTATTAATTATATTATATAAACATCATGCCTCTCAAACTACATTTTATTTATTTATTGAGTACTAAAATAATTGAGTATATGTTGGTAAATTTTCACTTTTATACTTTTTGGGTATTAATATCTTTTTTTTAAGTAAAAATCATATCTTTTATTTTTTCCTTTTTCGTTGGGTCTAGACCACTAGTATTCTCTCATTAGAAGTAATCATATTTGAGCTGGGTAGGACCTCTTGGGCGACAAAGATCTCCCTTCCAAGTTTTAACTTTTAAGGGAGCCGCATACTCAGTTATTTTTCCTTTTTATACAATGGGTTAATATTCTTAATATCCAAAAAAAAAATGTTGGTAATATTTTATTATTAACTAAAAAAAGTGTATTATTCCATGTGTTTTCTGCTATATATTTTTACCTTTCAAATTGTGATTTGCTTGTTTAGTATAATTATTTTCAAATAAAAAATTGAATTAAGATAACATTTGAAGATATATGACTATATTTGGAGTTGTGGAGTAAAGAAATGTAAGGTTAAAAATATCTCGTATAAGAGTCTTTGACTTGTCACTACCGTTTCAACCTATTAATTTTAGTTTTAAAATGTCTTCTAATCAAACAAATTTTAAAAATTCATCATTGTATACTTTTTGAGAATTTAATATATTTATAGTTATTGATAATTGAAAATATTTATTGTATAATGTTTGGGGGTGGAATTACATTTATTGTAGGTAGGTTTTGCTTTATATATAATATAGATAAGTAGAAATAAGATTCCTCAACCGGTTATAATTGGTGTTCAATGAAAATATTATTTGTACTTATTTTAGTGTTAAATATTGCATAAACACACATTATTTATCATTAACTATCTCTTGATGTAGAATGATCCCATTAAAAATCTTGTCTAAAGAAAAATAAATATGTATCAATATTATATCACACACTAAAATAAATACAAATAACTCAACTTAAATGTTTAATTCCTTATCTTCTTCGGTCTGGTCACGTCGATCCTCTTTATAACTCTATATGGACAGTGTCGTGGGAGAAAAATATATTAATATATCGTATATATAAATAATTAAACCTATGTTAATGCTCATGTTTGTAAGAGTCTCTACAAGACAACATATATTAATTTGTGCCCCTATAGAACACGAACTGCGGCTGAGATCTCTTTCCTCCTGGATTTCGTAATCAACCATGATACTTGCAAATTCCAAAAATGGAAAGTGTACTCCACAATCTCACGTATGGTGTGACTCTTCAAGAGTTTTAGCCTAACTGGATCTGAACCTTTCCTATGCTTTCAAAAGCTAGCTAGCTGTTTTTTTTGCTTGATTGGTTAAATGATTTGATTGAACAATCCTTATTGATCATTCCAGTCCATATTTTTCCTTTTCATCTCCCCCTGCCAAGAAAGAGATGGAAAACAGTTCCTTTATTTTTGGAAACGCTTTCCTCCCTTTGTGTCAGTGTGAGTACTTCATATCATCATATATCTTTGCTAACCCGAATCCTCACATGACAAGATGAACAATATTCATTTATTATCATTTTCCTCTCTTTTTTTTTTCTTATTAAAAGTTTAAAGTGTGTTTGATACGGGTCATTTCACTAGTGTTAAGTCATTCTTTTGAGCTCCTTGAACAATTATAAGAATACTTACAAATCATTTATTAAAGTAACTCTCATTTCAGCTAAAATTAAACTCACATCTTTTTTATATATAAATTCTTTCTTTATTAATTGTGTCAACTACCTATATACTATATTCATTTTTCTCATTATTTTAAAGTATTTCCTCCCTTTTAAAATAATTTTTGTTTGACTGTTTTTTTAATTTTTTTTCATTGGATGTACTGAGAGACATAACTTCACGTACTGCACTCTGCACTCACATACATTGAGTTGTCAAATATGTACCAAAACATTTAGATGAGTGATTTTTCTTTAAAATGGAGGGAGTAATTGACAAATTTGGATTGAATCATGTTTCATTTTTACATCCTTCAAATGAACTAGCTAGCTAGATTTGATTACATCTTTATAGTAGTAATCATAAAGTAGTTCCAAATAAAGGAAATAATAATTGTGCTGGAGAATCTATTGAGCTAATTAAATGTCACACGTGGCAAAAATATGATTCTTTGTAATGGTCTTACAATGAAATTTACTAATCACTAAGGGTACGGGTGTTGTGCACTGTGCACTGCATATCCCTGCAATGCCGTTGAAGATTTGCTTGTCCCAGACACTAACAATGAAATAATTAAAAGGGATATGATCCTCTCTCTCTCTCTCTCTCTCTCTCTAT
>QANU01087130.1:41439-85717 GCA_003254905.1 Nissolia schottii | reverse complement strand
TTTTTTTTTTTGATGGTTCATGCATGTATGTAAGCATATCAACATTGAATCACTAGATACAAATGATTCTCCACAATCCAAGCGGAGGAGGGGAAAACAGTATCACTAGACAATTATATGAGGACAACCTGAAAAGACAAATGTTAAGGTTTTGTCATGATGACTAGTTTGATGGATCGGTGAAACAATGTCCTACATCTTTATCAATGCCCTTCGACTTTCTGAATGAAAGTGATTGATTGTTCTAGCATTTCCATGATTGTAACCATATAAAATATAAAAGACAATGTAACTGCGATTCAGCTGGTCATATGTCGGGGTGGTACGGTATATATGGATGTCATGGTCATGGTCATGGTCATGGTTTCATGACCATGGTGGTATTGTGCTAATGTTTTAAACTAAGTTCGGTGTCACAAAGCAGTATAGTTTTACAATTAAGTTCGGTGTCACAAAGCAGTATAGTTTTTTCTGTGGTTTGACATTCAAGTCTTTGTCTCAAAAGAAACTGTTAGTTTTCTCTATGTTTTAATTTCTATTTCTTTTATTTTAAATTTATTGAAGGAAATAATATATAAAAGTCTAGCTGAGAGTCTAAATTTGACCCCCATTTCTTTCCTAAACTATTTTCTTAACAAAATATTGAAAACAAAAAATATATTAAAATCTGGAATAAAACAAGTAGACCAGTACTCATTTTGTTTCAGAAATGAGTTTAGTTTTGGAGTAAAACATATTTAACCATAAGTGAGTACTAGGCAGTCTTGAGCAGTTGCGGTAACTTCACGGACAAGAACGTTAATCTAACGGACAATTACACCAACCTTTCAGACAGATAAACCAACTTTTAAAGAGAGATGTCAACTTTACGAACAGACGCTAACACTAAAGGTATAGACGGCCAAAACCCCTAAACTCGAAGAAAAATAGCCCAAAAAATCAATGCCAGCCACAACCCCTAGCGCAAGCTGCACCCACAACCCCTAGAGCCACCATATGAGAAGGTCATAGGGGTTGTAACATCTACTAAGTGTGAAAATCTTGTAAGTGTGAACATGAGAGGCATAATAGATAGATAAAATATCTCAATAACAAATGACATTTGACTTTATTATCATTAAGGAAGGTTAGAGTCCATTAACAATGTTCATTATAATTGTTGCTTGAAAAAATAGAGAGGAAAGTGTAATTTCACTGTACCTTAACAAAAAATCAAAATAATTTCCCCTTTTATTTTAACGTAATAAAGTAAAATTACTTTTATGGACATAATTTTCAAAAAGGATGTAACACATTTAAGGTGAGTAGATAATTATTAGCAATTGTTAATGCAACGGTAACAGGAGAATTTTAATTTATATAAAAAAATATTTCTCCTAAAATGAAAAAGCAACGTCTTGTTTTATTTTCACTAGAATTAATTTTGTGGGCCGGGGAGACGCCTATTGACATTCTCTTAGGCATATTAACAATCCTCAATATTAACTTTTAATTTTAATTTCCTAAATTGCTCTTGCTCCTCACTCTCTCCCATTTAATTTATTGTTTTTTTTTCTATCTACACTCTCAATTATTCCCTCCTTCTATTTTTTCTAAAATTATTTCCTTTTTTTTATGTAATCGTTAATCCTTGTCATAAAGATTCGACAAAGTTTTACATTGACGTTCAACAATCTAACATAACCCTCCTCTTTTCCCAAGCTTATAACCAGCTATGTAGTGTTTTTCCAACCAAACACCACATAAAGCTATGTTGTTGTATTTCCTTTTTTATATTTTCATAAAATTATTTCCTCTAATCCTTATGTTTACTCTTCCCTTGCTATTGTAATAAATATTTATTTTTATCACCGTACACTTTTTTATTTCTTATCTACTAGTACAGTGAAATGTTTTGTATACAAATCAAAATTTATCAACTTTTATACAATTTACTCTTTCTAATATGTGTTTCTTCTCTTTTTTTTCTTATTTTTTATTTTTTCTCTCTTCTTCCACAATCTTCCATCATTTTTTTTTTCGTTTTCATCTTATTCTTTATAAATTCAAAAGTTTTCATTTTCGTTTCCATCATATTTATTGTTTTTGGTTTTTCAAATATTTGTGCATGCTTGTTCAAAAGTTTGTGTATGTATATAGAAAAGTTTGTGCATTCTTGTTTAAAATTTCGTGCATGTGAACACAAAAGTTTTCTTCTTTGTCATAGTTTTTGTTTACATTTCCAGCATATTTTTTGTTTCTAGTTGTTGAAAAGTTTGTGCATATGCTTTAAAATGTTTGTGCATGGTAGAGAGTGAGTCCACACGCTTAGAGTGTGAGTGTGGAGATGAAGAGAGAGTGTTACAATTACTTTTCGTTATTTAATTCATCACATATCTGGTTTGATTTGGTTTTATATTTGAAAAATTTTGTGCATGTGTAAAAAAAGTTTGTGAATGTATATGCAAAAGTTTGTGCACACAGTAGACCATGAGTTGACAGCATGGTTGACAGCATTTGGGTTATACACCTAACATTATTCACTAGTATAATATTCGTGTGTTACATAAAATTATTTTACTATATGTGCTTTTTACATTTATTGATAATAGACTTAAACATATAAAACATATAATAGACTTAAACATAAAGATTTTTATTTTTCAAAATAAAAATTAGAAGTGTGTGTTTTAATTATTAGAAAATCCTAAAATTTGATTAAGAAAATCTTAGAATTTAAATTATGAAATATTTTGCTAGAGGGATACAATAGTTTTATTAAACTTAGAAAAGATTCAGATAGTGAGGTTAGTAAAAAAAATAATGATTTCAAATTTTATTTAGAGAATTTTTTTTTTCTTCTTCGATAGTAAAAGGAAGTGACGATAATCCCATCCTAATTTTGTCTACCTCATAAAAAATTAAGTTTGAATGTTTCAAAAGTTAGTCAAACACTTTGTTAATGTTCATGTCATTCTCATGCCAAACAAAACTAAGCTTGAGTGTCTCAAATCAGAGATGCTATTTGTGTACACAGAATTTAAAATACTTAGCTTATGTTTAATAATTATCTCAAGATAAAAAATAACTATGGGGCAGTATAGACGGAGATGATATTGTAAATGAAGATGGGATTGGGTTTGGTAGTGGTACACATAATATGGTGATTCTTTTTTATCTTGTTTGGATACTTACGGACAAAATAGATAAAAGAAAAGTTAGTGAGAAGGATTTGGATTTGGGATGTCAATCCTCAAAAATGAGATTCTCATTTTACATAATAAAATGAGAGGGTTTTACTCTTGAATCAAAAAATAGAAGTGAGCTCACTTCTCCTTTATTGATTCAAATGAATCATTGTTAAATCGTTATTTGTTATATTGTGTAAGGCCTAATATTACGAAATGGCCTGATATCACAATTTGGACACGTATCCATTGTAGATCTCGATCTCAATGTTCGTCTCTCCATCTGTCTTGTTTGTTCATCGGCCACCAACAACGCCGGCCTCTGCCTAGCTCACTGGCGACGCCTTCCACTTTACTCACCGTCGGGGCCTCCGTGACTCGATCGGCCTTGTTCATTGTTATGAGAGGCACAAGCAGGCCAAAGTACTTTGGCCATCAGTGCAGTTTGGTCATCGATGTAATTTCTCTTTTTTGCTCAAGTTTGGCAGTGGAGTTCTTCCCTTCTGTTTTTCTTTTATTAGTTGCTGAAGATGCAAAATTGCAGCAAGGCATGGAGACATGGATTGATTTTTTTTTTTATTATTATTATTATTATTATTATTATTATTATTATTATTATTCAATCTTTGAAAATTTTATTCATATCATAGTTTTCTAAAAATGTTCTACATCTGCTATAGTCTATTTGAACTTTGACACTTTATTTTTTTTTTTTTTTTTAGTTTTGTGCTAGTGTTAATTGATATTTTGTTTCTATTCTCTTTTTCTTTTTTTTTTTTTTCTAAAATTTTCTTTGCCTCTCAGCTGTGATACAAACAAATTCTCTTTTTCTTCTTTATATTCAGGATCATTGTTTCTTGTAAAAATTTGTTATTAACATGTTTATGAACATGGGTATTTTTGTCTATAAAACTATTTTTATCTTATACAAGTTTATATATATGTGTGTGCATGTGACGCGTCAAACATTAGATAGTATAAAAAATTTATACAGTGTATTGCTCATACTATATTATTAGACTTTATGTTATCAAGTCTAATACTATTAGATCTTATGTTATATATATGATATACCAAACAAATTAATTTTTATCAAATGTTAGACATAACATAAGATAATATAGTGTCATACGATGTTCATTTTTATCCTTCAATCATAGGATTAAGTTATTAAGCCTCAAGAAGTCTGATTAGGCTAGATAAAATAACCTCTCTCTCTTGTTGTTCTCTCATCTTAGCATTCACCCTATCAACCTCACTACATTACCAACAAGGATGAAGGCCTAACTTAGAAATAGATTTAGCAAAACACCTTCGTCTCGATAAAGGCTTGTGTCACACAAGATCAGCTTTTGTGCACACTCCAATCATCTGACCAGAGTCACGAGAAGAGAGAGCAAAATAGCACATTGTTGAAGTGTCTTCCACCAATTCTTGATCTTTGTATTGGAGATACCGTGTATGAACTCATTAATTTTTTCTCACAATACAAGTACAAACAAAAAAAAAAATCCTTGTTCTTCATCCCCTTATTTTTTGTGTGAATTCTTGTTTGTTTGTTTGTTTTTTTTTTTGGATGTGTTTTCACTTGTATTTTACTGACACAAACCCAAAATTTTATTGTAAAAATTAAAAATTAAAAAGGGGAGAGATAAGAAGCAATGAGATTTAGTTAGCATGTTGATTTTAAAAGGATGTGTGAATAGATCAGGGTGATGAGCTACCATGAGGTTTTGTGCAACGACTTGTTATGGGTTGTTGCAATATTGGAGGTGGGAATATATTGTGTTTTTTTTTTCCCCTTTTCCGGCCGTGGTGAGATTATGGTGTGTGATTTACTTGTTTTTTATATGATATATTTTATTCATAAAGTTAATTATATATTATACAGACTTATATAATGACATAATAAATATTGCACATGTTTATATTTTAGTTATACACATGACACGCTAAACTCGATAATATAAAAATTTATGTAGTATATTTTTTATACTACACTGTTAAATCATCTACTATCATATCTAATACTATTACTAAACAGGGATAAAGTGAGACCCCTCACTCGTGATTCTTTCTCTTACGAATATTTACATAATAGTGGGGTTTCAATAGGTGACGTTCGGGAAAGGGGAACCACAATAAATAAATAAAATAAAATGAAGAAGAAAGAAAACTGTTATATTAAAAATTTAAAAGAGTGTCGATAATGATGGACCCTACAGCAGAAAAGGAGTCATCTCCGTATCAAAATCCTACCTCCAAAGAGAAGCAGAAATTAATAATGTTGTAATCACAAGCATCAATTCAAATGGAAGGGACGCATCGTTTGGAAACTTTCTTTTGAAGCAACAAATTGGCCTTATGGTTGGTAGCAGCAGAGACCCCTAGTGGTCACTAATTAAGCCAATTCATCGATCAGGAAAACTATATATATATATATATATATATATAGAGAGAGAGAGAGAGAGAGAGAGAGAGAGAGAGAGATCATTACTCCACATGAAATTAAATCAAATTAAATAATATATATGAAACTAACCAAATTTAGAGGACCGGGGGTACAAATCTAACTTGTCATCAGGATTGTGACCTCATGCCTTCCCCTTAAGTCGTTTATGCGAAGTGCTTTTCCGCAGAGTGTATGATCAGCCCCCACTAGATTACCTTTTTTTTTTTTTTTAAAAATTATTTTTTCCAGTTGATAATATTTAGTATCAAAAGTGGCTACTGTATTATTGTGCTACACACTCCCTTTTAACTGTATCCGAGTGTTATGTTACTTACAAGGGTTGCTGACAGATCAAGCTAATTCCAACATCCAATCTAGCAACATCTTTTGAACAGTAGCACACTACTGTGCATGCTACCTCCTCTGATTGATGCTGCTTTTATAGTCGGTAATCCGATCCAAATATATGGACAGGGATAGTGGGTGTGTTTGGTCTCTCTGGATGTGCAAAAGTTAAGAAGTTGAATACAAGTGGATACAGCTATATATGTTTATCTATTTATCTTGTGATTGGTGCTACACTATGCTTTTTTGTTCCTATTCATTTGTTCAAAACCGGGCCTTGTTTCACCATATCTAACGTGTTGCCTTTATACGCGATCGGTTTCGATACTAGAAATAGAATTATTATAATATAAGCGACTAATTAAATCACCACGATAATTAGAACCCAAGATAATATAAGCCATATATATATATATATATGAATATGTTCAAATTAAGAATGAATTCGACTTGTATACCAACAAAATGGTAACATTAAATGGTACTACTGTAGTACTAGGGGGTGCAGAAAGAAAGAGGATGGAATGAAAACAGTGATCCGATGATTTTGACTGAAGACTGTAAAAAGTAGTGTGATGGACTGATGGTATCTTGGTTGCAATCCTCGAGAGATACATAACAAGTTCTTGAAAACTACACAATAGAGAGGGACTACATACTGTATAACCTATTAACCAGTGCTTTAAATTTTCGATTCTAATTTCTCCTCTCTAAAGTGAATTGCTTTTTCTTTTTATTATTATTTATTATTATTAATTAAACAAATGAAGCCACACAAGAGCAGAATCCAAAAATAACACGAGAGACCTCCGCTCAACCAAATAATAACAATAATCGTAAAAATTGGCAGAAACAAACTCAGATACGATCTTCACATCCTTGCTACACCTCATTGGCGCATACGCACTTATTAAACTGTACGGTCTACTCCTCCGTAAATGAAGCGCACATATATATCCTCAAAAATCAAAACTAACACATTTAACATACATACTCACCAGATCAATCAAATTAATTAATTATTTCCTCATAAAACACGAGTCCAGTCATCGCAATAAAATCAATTATGTTTATGAGTTATGGATCATGAAGAGCTGGTTCCATTTTGCTTTCCCTTATTATAAGTTAGAAAAGAAAAGAAGAAGAAGAAAAAGGAGAAAAGAGAAAAGAAAAGGGGGGAAGGCAACACACAAGGGTGTGTGGGGGGAGGATGACGACGATCAGGCAGGCCTGAACCTCTGCCTGCAGGAATGGCAGGTGATCTCCATGCAGGTAGATGAGGGCGAGTCGAGACGCGTGGTTGCACGCTCTTTCATCTTCTCCGCCCTCTCCACCTCCTCCCTCGCCCTCTCCCACATTTGCCTGGCGCGTGCGAACTCCGACTGCGCCATCTCCATCTCCCGCCGCGTCAGCTCCCTCACCCTCTCCGCGTACGCCTTCTCCATCGCCGCCAGCCTGATTTGCTCCGCCGCCTCCCACTTCAGCGCCTCCACCCCCTCGCACATCCTCATCACCACGCACCCCGCCGTCGCCCCTGCCGTCGCCGATGCCGCCGGGGGACCCACGCTTATCGACAGCTGCAGGTCCACCGACGGCGCGCCCTCCGCTGACGACGACGAAACCGTCGATCGGAAACGGAGCAGCGAGGAATCGGCGCGCGACGAAGGTAGAAGCTCGAGTTCTCTGTTGTCTCCGTCTTCCATTAATTTGATGAAGAAATTAAGAAGAAAATTTGAGAAAGTGAAAAGAAGATGAACAAGAGGAATTGGATACGGTAGGAAGAGGGCGAAACTGTTTTGATGTGTGTAATGGCGAAAGAGGGAGTGACTTAACGCCCGTAGTGGTAGGTATATATAGACGATGCAACATGCGAAAATACCATTTTGCCCTACGATTATTGTCTTTGTATTTTCTAGGAGAAAGCTATGTAAAGGCGCTAGAGATTGATTTTGATATTTTTGATGTGAAATGTTTTCATGCTATTGTTTAAGTTTACATTAATAAATCATTAATAACTGAACTAGGTTAATACAATTGTACAAAATGTCAAATTCTATGCATCATTGTATATGTTTATAAACTTCTTTTGCACAACAAATTAACTTCATATATATAAACTAATTTCTTATAACTTTGCATTGTGTATTTTTAGGTACTTAATTGTGTGATATTTTCATATTTCCTAAATTAAATTTATGAATATTATAAGTTGCAATTTATGAAAAAGAAAAAATAAAAAGATAAGTGCACTGTTGGCTAAGCAAAGCTAAGATCGATAGGAAAATAAAAAAATGAATTGTCAATTGTTACATTTTGTGAAAGAAAAAAAAACTGTATTTTTGAAGTGAGTAGGAATTTTAATTGCTGTTATATCATATGTAAAAGAAAATACACAAAGGAGGAGAATTGTGTTAGAAGGGGGAAAAAAAAAGAAAAGAAAATAAATGGATTGAGGGGGGACAAGAGAGTAATTTTGATAAGAAGTAGGAGGTTGGGAGGGGGGGATGGGTGACAAAAAGAGTGGGAAATTCCGTTATGAGAAAGAGAGGAAAGGGAGGGAAAATAACGGATCGCGTTATGAGGATTGAGGATGCGAGAGAGGGAGAGGAAATGAGTGAAAAAGGCTGTGGTATCTTTATAGTTTCTTTCAATATTTTAATAAATTTTGACTTTTTCTTTTCCGGGATATGGGATCATATGAGCAGCATGGAGTATTTTGGGTGTGGGTATCTAATAATTACAGTCGCACGTGCGCGCTGCTAGAGAGGTGAGAATTTTTAAATATAATAATAATATACTGTACCAAAATTAACAATATAAATAGTGAGATTTAAGAAGAAATTCAAGTTTTAAATTTATTCATTTTATTGCTATATAATCCGATTATACATTTATAAATATATATATATATGGAGTAATTTAATTATGATGCACTATCATAAAAAATGGTTAACTTGACGTGGATGTCTATATCTTAATTTAGATAATATCTAATTAGATAGATATATGCTGATATTATAAAGATTTAATATAATTTTATGTATTCTCACCCTTCTATTCGAAATAGACTTTTAGGTGCTTATCATATAACACACATGATCAGTAGAATAAGGTTTCATATCTTCCTTCTCTATTATTTATATCTTCCACCTCTATTACTTTTCTTCATATGTTATAATATGTTATCAGCACGATTTTGCTCTTGAGATGAAGACTAAAGAGGTTCAAAGAATAAACTTTACTTTGAAAATTTTTCTATGGTGGTATTTTCTTTAATTTGTCCATCATCAACAAATCACAAGTATATCATACAGATATATCATGGTCTCATGTATACACGTGATTTGTATGTTTTATAGTATAGCTTCATTTATTATTTTTATTTATATTTTATTTATGCTCTTCGTTTACTATTTAGTTTTATCAATACATACTCCTTCAATATTATTTTATTATCATTTTTTTCTTTCAATATCATTCTCAGAAGTGAATGATGGTATTGTTATTTATGAAAAAAATATAATCATTACCCAAAGTGAATGGTAATGATACCTACTAGAAAATACAAATATTTTCTAAAGTAAATAGTAATAGTACATATAAGAAAGCAAAATCATTATTAGAAGTGAACATAACCATATGATGAGAAAATAAATACATTCTCAGAAGTGAATGGTAACTTTACAATGAGATAATAAAATCATCTCAAAAAGTGGATGTTAACTATATCTATGAGAATGTATAATCATTTCCAAAATTGAATGATAATTGTTCTTATAAAAAATATAATCATTTTCATAAACTAATGACAATAAATTCTAAAAAAAGGTGAATATTTTCACTAACTCAAATCAATTATTTTTATTTATATGTTAAAATATGATTATATGTCTGTGTAAAAAAATAATATCGCTTGTGCATTGCAATTAAATTCATATTAAAATAGATTAATTTTATTCAAACTTTTAAATTTAGATATTTGTTAAAAAAATTGTTACAACATTATTTTTTATATAATATTATTTTTTATATTCATATACATATATTTTTAAAATATCACATTAATTAGTGTTATATTATTTTATTATTATATTTCCTTCTTATCCAGAAAACTAGAACTGCCTATTGTTTTATTATTTTATGAAACAGTTGACATGGTTGGATAATGGATTTTATCAAAAATCACATTTTTAATTACAGAATTTATTGTAAGGTCTTAATAATGGTTGTTCCTTGCATTAATATATGGACCCATTACTAGTGAGATCACTAATTAACTTTGAATAATGTGATTATTTCTTTTAATATAATTTTTTTCTCTCAATCTCAAACTCAATACCCTATAAATAATTGTATTACTGATATCATAAAATATTAACAAATTTTACACAATCTTCATTATTTTTCCCATTTGACATATAAAAAGCTTGTTAACAAAATCACTATACAAACCTATGTTCTTTTTATTTTTGGAAACCTTTTGCATTGACCTAGGATAACTTTACAACTATGCCAGCTCTCTAAATAATATATATTGTTTATTTTTAGGTTGCATGATAAGGTTCTCATTATTTCTGTTTTCATTGAAACTAAGTCTCTTCCCAAATAATCTTAAGAGCTACACCCAAATATTAAACAAGTGAATTTAGGTTTGAATTCTTATTTAACTGATTATAATCATTATTTATTATTTATTTTTAAATTGAGCATTTTAACTTAATTAGTTTAGGGTTAATTAAGTTTTTTGTCCCTGTAATTTGGGAAAGTTTGGTTTTGGTCCCTCTATGGAGATTTTAGTCCCTGTAAAATTTGGCAATTTGATTTTGGTCCCTGTTAACGTTTAGGACCTGACAGTGATGACGTGTCTGTTAGCCCCGCGGACGTGGCGTGCCACGTGGACTCGCCACGTGGCATAACCCGGTTCACCAATCAACCCATAACCTGGTTTTTTTTATAAAAAAATTATTTCCTAATCCTCCTCCCACCCTCACCCTCACCCTCTCCGTATCCCCCATCCTCCTCCCACCCACTACCACCGCCTCCTCAACTTCCTCAAGACCCACCTCTCCCGTCCATCCGCAGCCCTCTTTCTTCTTGCGCGACCCCGATCTCGCGCGACCAAGATCCACCTGCACCTCCAAGATCCTCCTGCGCAACACAGATCTGCCTGCGCCTCTAAGATCTGCTCGCGTCGCTGCTCCCCTCGCGACCCCGATCTCGCGCGACCTTCCAGATCTGCTCCCCTCGCGACCGAGATCTCGCGTGGCCTGTACGAGCTCCCTGCCGCTGCCTGCCGCCAGCACGTCCGCCTGCATCCTGCATGTCCGCCAGCACGTTCGCCGCCTGCCGCCAACACGTCCTTCCTTGAGTTCAATTTTGCTTTTCATTTTGAAGCTCAAGGTTGTTTGGTTCATGGTGCTACTGTCTGGTTTTTGATGTTTTGTTGTTAAATTTGGATTTGGTTGGTGCGAGTGGAGTGGCAGAGCGACAGAGTTAAGGGACAAGATGGGCCAAGGGCGGCGCCGCCATTGGAGGGAGGAGGAGGAGGCGACGGAGATGGCAGATGGTGGAGAAAGAATCAGAGGGAGGGAGAGAAAGGAGGAATGGGTGGGGAAGATGGGGAAATGGATTTTTTTTTTAATTTTTAAATTATTTCGGGTCGGATCTAAATTTCGCGTCGGGTCATGGGTAAAAAAATTTAAACCCGGATTATGCTGATGTGGCACGCCACGTCCGCGGAGCTAACAGCCACGTCATCACCGGCAAGTCCCAAATGTTAACAGGGACTAAAATCAAATTGCCAAATTTTACAAGGACTAAAATCTCCATAGAGGGACCAAAACCAAACTTTCCTAAATTACAGGGACAAAAAACTTAATTAACCCATTAGTTTATTTTTCAGAAATTGTTGGAGCTAAGAACTGGACCTTAATTTGCTTAATTGCTTCCAATAATAAAAATTAGAATAGATTGAGCGAGATAGTTTTCTTTTTTTTTTTTATTTATTTATGTAAAGTATGTGTTTTATTGAATACTCATATTAACAGAAAGGAAAGAGACCAAAAAGTTTGGAAGGTCCTCAATCCAAGTTACAAAATCATGCAATAACGCATAATTAGCCAAAGAATCGGCAACCACATTACTCTCCCTAATGGCATGAATTGCCTCAAATCTCCCAAACCAAACAAAATATGAAAAAATATCATAAACAATGGAACCATTGAGAGAAAGATCCCCACAGTCATCGTTAAGCCTATTAGTAGTATCAAATGAGTCACTTTCCAGGTAAACTTTCAAGCACCCCATCTCCCATGCAAAAAGAACACCCTCTCTGGCTGCCATAATATCGCGCGTCACTGCATCCAAAATACCAACACCATGCATTGCTTTTCCAGCAACAAAACTGCCATAACTATCTCGAGTAACAATACTAAAACCATGAAATCCACTTGAGACATCGTAAGCAAAATCAACATTCATTTTATACATACCCGTGCTTGGTGCCTTCCACCCAAATTATGCGTTAAAAAAGCAAGCATTAGACTTTGGACTACCCACATCTGTTGCTTGCATTCGACTTTGGGTTGTCCAAATGAAATTTCTCTGATGCCACACACTGTATCATGTAAGAGCCACAAGCCCCCTATCCCAGACTTGTACCTGTTGAAACAGAAACAACATCAAATCTATCAACTTGATGCCTCCATTCTACAATTGCAGATTCGGTAGTACGTATCCTGTTAAAGAAGTCCACTGTAAAACTGCACTTAAACAACACATGTCACACCATATCCATCGCTCCCTTGCAAAGGTAGCAAGTTCCTTCAACCTATACGTTCTTGTCTTGGAGCCTCTTGGAAGCACATTCCTACATGCACACCAAATAAATAATTTGCATTTAAGCTACACTTCCAATTTCCAAATCCACTTCCATAACTGCCCATAGCTCCTAAAGACTTCAAACTTGTCAAAACCAACAACTCCTACTAGTATTTTAGCATAAATACACCTATTTCATGCCTATTTGTATGTCAATTTAAAAGAGAAAAAGCCACGGGCCTCCAACAACTAGCAAACCGAGTTGGGCCTGTCAATGTTGCTAAGTGGAATGTTCAAGATAGCCTACATCTGCTCTTCTTCGAATCGAGCCCGAACTTCTTCAACCCATCATTTCCCTTTACCACAGGCCGCCATAGTAAAGTCCCCACATAGCTCACTGACCCAAATAGCACGATTATCACCTACGATAGGGACCCAAGGATCCTCCCAAACTCGAATAGTAGCTACATTCCCAATCCTCCACACAAACCCTTCATTCAACATTTCCCTCCTCTCCAATATAGATCTCCACATGAAGGAAGGGTTATGCCCCAGCTGGGCATTGAGAAAATTTCCACCTGAAAAATATCTCGCTTTGAGAATTCTTGCCACAAGGCTGTCCAGATTTAAGAAGAGACGCCATCCTTGCTTCGCCAACATCACCTTGTTGAAAGCTTCAAGATTACAGATCCCAAGGCCTCCACAATATTTCAGCCAACATAATTTTTCCCAAGTGATCCAATGAATCTTCCTATCTTCACCATTAGAACCCTACCAAAACTTGGCCATCATTTGTCCCATCTTTGAACACAATGAGGTTGGAATTTTGAAACAATTCATTGTATACGTTGGAATTGCATGAGTTACTACTTTAATAAGAATCTCCTTACCCCCACTAGAGAGAAGCTTCTCCTTCCGCCCTTGGATCTGCTTCTAAATGATGTCGCTAAGTGGTTGAAAAGCTCGGTTCTTGCTTCTTCCAATCATCGTAGGTAAACCAAGGTAGTGCTCTTGAAGAGCCACTTGCTGAATATTATACACTTGTAACAAATTTTGACAACCCTCATAAGAGACACATGGACTAAACATCATAGAAGACTTATCAGAATTAATTTTCTTCCCAAATGCCTTCGCAAATACCTCCAATATCTTCATCAAAGTTCTCAAGTCTTCCTCCTTAACCTTAAAGAAGGACAAGCTATCATCACCAAAAAAGCGATGAGAGATCATTAGAGTCAGCCTAGTGATCCCCAAACCCCGCAATTCTACCCTCAAAACAACCAAGGAAATCATAAGTGATAAGGGAGAGATGATCACCTTACCTTGTACCCGTGTGTAGGATAAATGCTTCACCTGGGACCCCGTTTAATGAAACTAAAAAAGACACCGTAGAGATGCATGTCATGATATGTTGAATCCATACTTCTGGGAATTTCAACCTCCTCAATACTTTCTCCACAAAGCTCCACTATACCCTATCATAGGCCTTGCTCATATCAAGTTTCATAGCTACATAACCATCATTACCAAATCTCTAGTTTCTAAGAGCATGGATAAGCTTGTATGCTATCAGGATGTTATCCATGATCAAATGATTATGCACAAAATCACTTTGAGAATTTGAAATGATAGATGGTAAAACAACTTTCAACCGATTAGCCAAGGTTTTGCTAATGATCTTGTAAACCACGTTACAAAGTGAGATGGGCCTAAATAAGCTCATATAGTTATCACCATTAGACTTAAGAATTAACAACAAAAAAATCTTGTTTAATCCCTCGTCAAAGACTCCATCATTCAAAAAATCAAGAACGAAATACATTTAGTCCCCACCAATAATGTGCCAATATTTTTGAAAAAGAGACCAGGCATTCCATTTGAGCGCGGAGATTTAGTAGGCCCCATTTGAAAAAGAATCTCTTTAACCTCTGAACCAACAAATGACATACTAAGAGAAAGAACTCAGGCATCATTGAGGGTTTGGAAAGGATCATTGAGAGCAAACTCTTGCTAGGAAGGATCAGAATAAGTGAAAATATCACCAAAGTAATCGTTCACCACCCTCCCAATAGCCTGTTGTTCAAATAACAAGATCCCCTCTGAGTCCCAAAGCTTAGAAATTTTGTTTATTTTTCCCTCTGCATCGAGGCAAGAGAGTTAAAGAACTTCGAATTAGTATATCCTTCTTTGTGCCATTGGATTCTTGATCTTTGCTTCCACATAATCTCCTCACTCACAAGCATTTCATTCAACTCTCCCTTCAAATTCCTCAGCCTCCTAATCACCTCCTATGTTGGTTTTGTTACATGAGAGAAGTTATTTTTTTTTCCTAAATCCTCTTGATCTTTCGGCCCACATGGCCAAAAGAATTTTGGTTCCACATATTCAATTATTCCCTAATCATCGTCAACCTCTCAACCGCCCCATTTCCACCACCCACCCCCACGCCCCATCCTCCAGCCCACCTTAATGATTTGTTCACACTATCTTTCCTCCCACCCACATTTTTTTAATCCGAAATAGACAATGATGTTTTTCACTGTCCTCACCCTCCATCACCTCTGTGGAAATAATGATAGGAACACGATCACTATGAGGAGAAACCAAATGTTCAACTCTCGTAGAAGGGAAAATCACTGACCAATCATTATTTCTCATAAAGCGATCAAGTTGTACTTGAACATTATTGGTCCCCTCTCTACCATTATTCCATGTGTATTGGTACCCAAAAACACCTAAATCATGTAAACCACAACTATCAACAACTTCTCTAAAATCACAAGTTTGCCACTTGGCACGAATGTTACCTATTTTCTCATTATTGCTCAAGATCTCATTGAAATCCCCACCCACCAGCCACGAGACATCACCCGTCGGGGCTAATAAGCACAACGCTTGCCAACCTTGATGTCTGCTAAAAACCATAGGATCTCCATAAACCAGGTAAATCTTTGTACCCTTCCTTCAACAGGTTTGCAAATCAGAGCATCAATAAAGTACTGTAGTAGCTCTGAATATCCACCACCACCCCCTCTTTCTACATCATCCCGAAACCACCCCTCCTACCACTACTCCCTACACTAAAACCATGCCTACACCCAAACTTCCACTTCATTCTATCAAATTCAGACATAAAGAGCTTAATCTCAATTAGACAGACCACATCGGGTTTCTGTTGCCTCATTAAGAGAAGCAGAGTTGGAACTACCTGAGGATTTCTGAGACCCCAACAGTTCTAAGATAAGATTTTCATAATTTTTGGCAGGGTTGCCCTGCAATCACGACCATTATATTCTTTACTGCCTCCCCATCCCTCCCTCTATTCAGCCAACTCATCTTTGCTACAAGGTCACCCTCTGACGAATCAATATCCATGGCAGAATCAGATATTGTTCGTTTAGAGAGAATAGAATAATGAAACCTTTCTTCCCCTGTTGTCCTCACTAACTTCTTCCATTTTCTAGTTCTTTTTGGTTTGCCTAGAGCCTTATTTGGTTTTTCTAGTGATGGATTCCCTATTTCCTTCAAACTTGGTTCCTGCCCACTAGAAAGAGAAGCCTTAATTGATTCTTTTGCTATACCTCCCAAACTTGTCTTCTCCCCATCTCCCTTCGTTGTACTACTCATCTCCTCCCCATTATGATTCTTCATAGACTAATCCATCGTCTCTATTACTTTTGACGGACCCCCAATAGAAATTGTGTTGACATCTCTAGAAATAGAAATTGCAGCCAATACTTGCTCTACTAATTTAGCATTCACTATAGAAGGAGACTTTATGTTAATCGTAGTTGCTATTAGGGTAAAAGCCCTAAAGTTATCCCCTAGGCTCTATTAGGGTTAGCAGACGCCTCCCCATCAGCTACCAACACCATCGACACCATATTCGGGGGTGATAGCTTTAACTGTGCTTGAAGCCAATCCCCAAAATGTGGCACCCCGCTCCCTTACTCCTTACTTTTCCCATATTCTTCCATACCATGCCCTAATACCCCATATCCATAGCAAAAAATTTGTAACCATTCATTCCTAAAGAAAAACTAGCAAGGCTCCTTCCCCGGTGGAGTCTTGATCTTTATACCTCTCTAGAGTACCTTTGATAAGTCAATCTCCACCCAAAACACAGAGATCCATCCCTCCCTCTATCATCGACCTCCACATACCGCCTAATAGAATCTCCAACGGAGGAACATGCTCTTATATTACGCAATTTAAATGGTAGATCCAAGATTTGAATCCAGACAGGTTCACTCCCAAATTGCATCTTCGATGGTCTCCCCACACCCGAGTATTCCTTCAAGACTAACAGGTTCTTATTGAAATACCAAGGCCTCCCCAAGAACACACGATCATAATCCTTCTTCCCCTTGAACCGGAATAGCACTACATCGCTGCCCATACTCTTAAACTCCACTCGATTCGCCAATCTCCAGATCTTGATCATGAGTCTTCCTATCACTATCAATTTGCACGAATGAGAGGATAAAAGCTTTCCCAGGATCAACAACTCTCTGTTTCAGTCACAAACTCCTCCTCTTCGAAATGACAATCTAGAGAGAGTTTTAAAGTACACTTTTCAAATATTATTTTATAATTTAGATACTATTTTTTTTAACAAAATATTTTTTATCTACAATGTAAGTAAAATAGTTTTAAGGAAATAGGCAAATTAACAAGAGATTTGACGTAGCAGCCAGTAGAGGAGGAAGGGAGAACCTCAATTAGATTCCTAAAAAAGAAGTTGTTGGGAGGGTAAGACCTGATATAAATTACATTATGTCAACAAAGTTGGTTAAAACTTTTTTTTTTTTTACAAATAAAACAAAACTAAAAACAATTGACCAAATTAAAAATAAAAAATGAAAAAAAATTTTATCTATCAAAATTAAAGATAATTTGATAGATATATTCTCTAAGCCCCGTGAAGAAATTCCTGATTAAACATAAGTTTAACACATCAATTTTTGGCATATATATAATGAAAGGAAGTCACTTAGTACGAATAAAAAATACTTAGTAGAACACGTAATAAAGATAATAAAACCCGTTGTTGTTATTATTATTATTATTATTATTATTATTATAATATATGTGTGTCAAGAATAATGTGTTACACTTATCTCAAACCAAAATTTTCTCTTCCCCGTGACTAGGTTCAGTTTGTTGTATGTGGGTTTTATGTGAAAATTTTCATTTTAGTGTAATGGAATCGAATAGCTTTATGGTAGGGTTGGGCATGTCTGCCCCGGAGAGCTAAAAGGCAGCCACTTTGTACATTATAAGCAGCATTCAGCAAACCCACGCCCCACGCTCCAGGCAGGTTTGGCACGTGGGAGGGTGGCTAGTGCCCCCTTATAGGGAGGGGCTGCACCATGATTGTGCCTCACTCTCACACTCATAGTCTTAAATGACTCCTTCATCTCTGGGGTGGGGGCCCTTTGCTTCATTTTTTTATTTTTTGTTTTCTCTGTCGTCTTCATCTTCTAACAATAGCATAATGTGGGGGCTTGGGAAATCCACCATAGTTTTTATTTTCATCATGCCATCATATTTATGCAAGGTACATCCAGCAGACTGGTCAAATATGTGGACTAGCTCTAGCTAGCATGAGATGAAGGTAGGGTTGTCAAAATGGATCCGGTCCGTTTACCCGGTTAAATGGACGGACTTTACATGCAAAAAATAGGCCCGCAAAAATTTTTAAAAAAATGGACCGGCCCTTGAGCCCGTGAATTTTTTTTTAATTTTTTAAATAATTTTTTTGAATTTTTTATTTTTAATTTTTTTTTTTAAAATAAACAGGTCTGCTCTTTTTGACGGCCATAGATGAATGGGACAACAAGGTAATATATATATAACTTGAGAGAAAGAAATGGATATCACTTTATTATTTTTACGTACACTCATAATAAATAGAAGGGATGTCTTGTGTTTATAAAAGTTACGTAACCTTCCTTTAAATAATGTAGGATTCTAGCATACTCATTCATATCACAAATGAACAAGGAGGGTTGTTTTACATTTATAAAGACTAAATATAAACTTCATCTCCAAATAATATAAAACGCTAACAATAAAATTGGTGAAACCACTTCTGATATGAAATGTGTTAAAAGACAAGGAACTTGTGCTCGTGCACTAATCAGTTTTGGACAAGAGAGAGTAAAGAATCTAAAGGTAGAGAGAAAAAAAAAATTAGACAATAAGATATCAAAGAATCTAATAATGCACAACAACACATTGTGAAGACATGGAATTATGTTTCCAACACGGCAGAATCTTCACTATTTCTAAGTTCCTTACGTAGTCAAGTTTAAAGCAAATAATGTAGAAATTGAAGGTTTGTTGTAAGAAGAAAATTCGTATTCATTATTTTTTTAGTAGAGGAAAAAATAATCACCTACATCTTGAGAAACTTTTAAAATTGGGATTTACATTTTAGAACACGTCAAGAGAGAACAATGAGTGAGGCAAGCAAGGAAGGACATTTTTTCCCATGTAAAAGGAAAAATATAAGGATTATGTTGAGAGTGGGATTTGAACCCACGCCCTTTCGGACCAGAACCTTAATCTGGCGCCTTAGACCAACTCGGCCATCTCAACTTGATGATTGGTGGCTGGAATATTGTTTATATATTCTAATGTTGTATCCAAATCTGGACCATTTAATGACTCTAGTCTCTCGCTACTCGTGCTTGTCAAAGATTTTCACACATACATCAAATTGTATATTCATACATTAGTAAAAAATATTTGACTTTAATATCAATTATATAAAAAAAAATCTCACTTATAATAGCATATATATATATATAAAATCAAAATAATAGTGCAAACTTATAATCTACTTGAACTCTTAGGTTGGATCTACATGTATATTGGTGGCAGGGTGCACATGCATATATATGCGGCCCCCTACTAAAATATGAGAAATTTCTAAAATATCAATTTTTCATCAATGATTAAAATTGTACATTTTACCTTTAAATTGTATCTCTCATTTTAATTTTAATTAGAGTAGCCAAATTCACAAAATTTCACCCTCGTTTTACTCCATAAATTTAATCTAAAATCTTTATCAACGCAAACATGCTAACTGCAGAACTCACTATTTGACTGGTTTTTAATCATATTTTTATTACTGCTGATCACTATTTTTACTGTATATGATTAATCACACCAAAATATCCTGTCACCTTTTGACCACTCATTTGTTTCCAAATTAATCTAATCTTATTGAAAAATGCAGTACCCAATAGTGGTTGGTGAGTGACATATTTACCAACCAATAATTAGGAATCAGATACCAATATTTTCATAATCATTGATCATCAAGTTCCACATTGACCATTGCTGTTGTCGTCACTATGTTACTTGTGACATAGGAGATGTAACATGGACGTGTATCATCATTCGAATATGCAACAAAGTGCCAATTGGTATGATGGGAATTGGAAACTAGTCAAAAGAATATAATAAGTATCTATAAAGCTAAGTTTAACTTACATAATTATAAGACTAACGTAACTTTTTAAAATAAAAACTCTTTTTTATTAGAGCAATTTTTTTACAGTCATGAAACATGTATTAAGTAGATTGTATTTTATTCAAAGATGTGATATTTTAGATCAATATGTAGATTTTGTCATTAACTAAAGCTGAAATGTCACTTTATTATTGGGTAGAATATCATCCAATTTAGTGCTTCATAATTATCTAATAATTTATCTCTATACTAGTGTTTTCAGACCCGTGCAATACACAAGGTTAAAAATTATTATTTTACTTATTAAAGTTATAATATTTAATTTGATTTAGTTATGATTATATAAAGTAAATAATATAATTTTAGTACAAAATAGCAATCTATTATTGAGCCCTATATATAAATGAAAATATTCCTTGCGAGACCCTTTTCTCCTTCAAGCAGTCAGATTGGGTTAAATTAATTGATCTATTGCCTATTGGTAATAAGTCCCAAATGTCGATGGTTTCATTGAGATAAAAAAAATAAAAAATTATTATATAAATAAAAAAATGATATACATTTTCATAACAAATGGCAAACACATGAGATAATAAAATTTAATACGACATGTTAAGAAACAAAAAAGAGTTTAAGTAAAATTATTAAAAAATATATTTATAATTTAGCTTAAGAATACATATTAGTGCATAAATATATATAGTTTTAAAGTATAATTCATAAAATATAAATTTATTTTGTATCTTCGTCATATTCTTTATAAGTGATTATATAGTTATAAATACAATTTGTTTTAAGAAAATGATATTGGTATACACAATTAAAATTATATTTGAATAATAATTTTCATAGACATTACAAAATTTCACTGATCATTAAAATAATCATTAAAATGTACAGATACGGTTTTATTTTTTATTTTCAATTTAGAATAATATAGAGTGAATATAAAAAAACTATATTGACCAAATTTAGAAAAAGTGAATAAAATACATAAAAAATTATTGTCAATAAAGATTGAAAAATGATAAGTTTCACATTAAAGAAAGTTTGGTGCAACGTTTAAAAAAATCATTTAATTTAGATTCATTACCAAAAAATAAAAATTTCATTTTATTTTGTCAATAATTAGGGAGAAAAGACTCAATTCGTTGAAGAGATCATGAGTAAGGAGGAGACTCCAAATACAATAGAGCCTAGCGTCAAAAAAAACCCGCAACTCAAACAAAAGATCTAACCACAAACAACCCAATAAAATCGAGTTACCTAGTGTTGTAAACCATGTTTCAATTGATTGAACTTTTAAGTCATGTTTCATTATTAAAAATAATTATATGAAACACTAATTATATATCTATTGTTTCAAACTCATAAATGCGGTAATTATATACCTAGAATAAATCAAAGTTTATCAATAAATTAATGGCCTTATCACTCCCTCTTCTTCTTCAACCCGTAATGGTGGTGGTGATGATGACAAATTCTCTCCTTTTTAACTTAATCATTTACTTTTTCCATAATTCCTTTATGCTCTTTTTTTGCGCCGCATCAGTTTCTCATTTTTGTTGTGTCATTTATACTCAGTTGGTTGCAATTCTGTCATTGATTGTTTCAATTTAAATTTTAAGCCTTTGATTTGTATTTTATTTTTGTTTTGACTCTAAGTTGGCATTGTACTTATGTATTACCAAATAAATTTTCACATATTTTCAGCCTTTGATTTCTATTTCCATGTTAGCTTTAATATTTTGGATCGCAGATAAAAGTCTCCATATTTTGCAATTTGGCCAAATATAATAAGGTAAAATGATTGTACAAGTGGCGTATCGTAAATAATTGATATTAATGCTTCTATTGGAGGCATTAAGGTATTAAGGTATGTTGTCGTCTGTCGCCGTCTTCGCAATCATCATTCTCTCATGCTCACACTAATCTCGATCCTTCTTCCCGCTCCCTCAATTTCTTAGCCTTGTCAGCACTCTGGTTAAGGTTAATAAGTGAGAGATGAAGAGAGAATTTTTTCAATTAAACGGACCACAATATGATAAAATGACATGAGAAAACCGATTCACAATACAACCTACCCATTTTTAACACAAATCAACTTCATTGTCATTATAAATTACCGTTTATCTAATAACGTAATCACTTGTTTCTAAAACAAATAAATGTTAATGTTCTCTAATAGCATAATTATCGTTTAATTTTTCAAAGACCATTTTTTCTTGCTACGAACTTTGTGACCCAGCACTTCAGGTTTAGTGAAATGGTATCATTAGAGATATTAATGAAAATTTGAAAATACCATTTAAATAAAAATAACCATGTAAATTAAAATTAAAAATTAAAAAATAAGTTATAAAATCTAAACGTCAATGGTGAATGAATGATATAACTGAATTCGTATTTGTTTTATTATGTAATTTTTAAGTTAATATTATTATTGAATATTTTTTTTTAAATAAAATGCATTTATAGTTGAAACTTTATGGTTAAGCCATGTGGCACTTTTCTTTAATGCTCAATATTGTATTTTAATATCTTGCAATCAAACCACTTTTCACTCAATTCCTTTAATCAATTCTATATGTGTTATTTGTTAATTAAAAATACAGTGTAATATTATTCTTATCAATTTGACAACTTAAATTCTAAATATTTACTTTTATTACTTGTAGGATGCGTTGTACAAACACCATCAAGAAAATGAGCCAATATATAAGATGAATCACATCACGAAGGAGTGCCAGAAAGAATCAACCATGCTATATCAAATTGGTTCAACGCAACATCCAACCTCGCAAATGAAGTCCAATTGTAACAATGAATTAAAAAAAAAATTCAAATACTTATTTAATTCCTCGCTAAAGTCAAGTTGTCAAACACTACTGTCCATGAATCTCTTCAAAATTTATAGATCCTGATTAATTAGAACCGAATCCCAATTATATTACTTTCATCACACTTTTGTCAACTCTTGATTATTCTTAACACAAAGCTAACTAGAGACAGTTTAGTTTAGTGTAATTTGCTGATT
The DNA here is from genome assembly GCA_003254905.1 of Nissolia schottii. Lineage (NCBI taxonomy): Eukaryota > Viridiplantae > Streptophyta > Magnoliopsida > Fabales > Fabaceae > Nissolia > Nissolia schottii. The sequence continues at coordinate 62,411 of QANU01087130.1, read as the reverse complement.
ATTTTTGTCACGCAGTTTAGGGATATTAGAAGACGGGGTGCCGCAAGGAATATTAGAGAAATAAAAATAAAATGAAATAAAGTCTAAGAAGGGAGATGGGTTACTGCAAGGGACAATTAAATGTAATTTGTGGGTGTGATGGCATCAGTGGATAGTTTTGGAATTGAAATAACGGTAGTGATAACAACTATCAATTTATAGTTATATCCTTTTTCTCAAAATTTTAATTGAAGAAATAAGATGAATACAGTGGGCAAAATAGACATAAAATTTGTAACCAAGTGAGGTGGTTAAATTGGGTCAGCTTATTATGTAGTAAAGATATGTAAACACGAGAAAGTGTATACACATATATGATTTTAATTTTCTGTGAATGATAAAATGTTATTACATCATTATTATTCGCTATTTTCAATAATTTGTTAGACAAGTAAGTAAAGAGTTTGATCTCTTGTAAAGTTTTTTTTTTTTTAGGTTGTCTGCCCGATATCCAAAGAACTCGGGACCTTACTTAAGCCATACCAAGACGCTTGTCACTTGGACCAACCCCCGTTTGTTGATCTCTTGTAAAGATGAATATACTTGTTGAAAGGAAGAGTAATTTTTAGGATAAATTGCACGAATTGCCCTTTAGGTTTTCTAAAACTGCATTTTAATTTAAATTATATGCAAAATTATACTCCACCCCAAATTTTTGTTGTGACTGATCAACAATGATTTGTTAATTTTTTGTTTTCATTTTTTTTTCTATGTCTTTTGTTAGGGTAGTGAAAACAACAAAAATAATAAAATCTCTTTTTTGTTTTTATTTTTTGTGTTTACTAGCTCCTTCTTCACAAAATCCCAAAACAAGAAATAAGACTTTATTACTTTCATTGTTTTTACAATTTTATCACAAACTTTTAAAAATAGAAAACAAACAAATGAAAACCGAAACTTAACAAATCATTGATGATTAATTGCAACGAAAACTGAGATAAGTGTAATTTTTTTATAGTTTAGAGTGATGTGCAATTTTAACAAACCTTAAGGACAGTTTGAGTAATTTATCATAACTTTTAATACTCAATATTAAAAAGGAGCAAAAGCAATGTCTCCCACATTTTTTTTAATTAAAAATCATTATCATTGACAAGTTGAATTTTTTGATGCAACGTTATTATTCATAAGATACAAAAGGATAAGGAAAGTAGTAACCTACAAAGAAACAAAAAGAAGAGGGATAATGGGATCTTTTTCCCCATCCGTTCTTGTAAAAAGTTAGAACCATATACAAAGGACACTCTTATGCTACAACTGGCAAAGGGAAACTAAACAATCCTTAGTTGATATAAAGGGCCTTGGGGTTCACGATATTGGGACCCAAGGAACAACATGTTAGAGAAGGGCTTAGTTGGATGCCATGATAAATGAATCATTGTGCTAAAGTGGCCTCCATCACTCCCTCAAATGGTGCTTATGTGGTTTAGGCTCCTAAAGCTGATAATGGGGTTAGAGCTATATGTCGAAGAAAAACGTGTTCATGGAACGAAAACTTTTTCTTGTTATTTTTTATTAAATGTTCTTTCATATTATTACTATGACCTACAATATTGGGGTGTTAAAAATTTGATATAATAGAACAAGATTTTTTTTTTTTTACAGCATGTAAGTATTTTTATAGAGTTTATGTGTATGGATAGTGTACATTTTTTTATTACTTCATATACACTCTTTGTTTAAAAATAAGTGTCATTTTAGCAAGCAAAATTTATCCATCAATATCTATCGTTTTAGAATTTTAATGCGGTATTCATTATTTATTTTCATGTTTTACCCTTATTTAATAGAGAGATAGAACTTAATAGAGAGAATTTGAGAAAAACATAAAAGATAATTTTGTCACGTCAATGTAAATATTTTGTATATTTATGTAATATTAATGATTTATTAATAAATTTGTAAAAACTTTAAAAAACTTATAGATGGAGAAAATAATTTTTTAAGTAATGAGTGAAATAATTAATTATTTTTGTTTATATAAAAAAATTGATTAAATAACCATGAAAGGAATCTTTGCACCGTCAATTCACGGCGATTAAACTCATTTTTATATCCAACTTTCCAAACCTCCCAAACTTTCACATGTATCATCATGCATAATGCCCACCCAACCTCGTGTACCACTTTTCCAAAGTATTATAAAATAATTTCCTTGATCCTATTGGAACTATCTTGACTTGTTTGGCCCCTTTAATTTACCTTTTAGGCAACCTATATAGTCCATGATTAAACCTTTATATTGGTTTCATGATTCTTCATCTAAGAATTACTGATCAAAGAGCCATATATAAGGCAAAAGGAGAAGATAAAGTGCTGGAGACTTAACAATTGGATATTATTCATGAGTCATTCTTTTGTCGTTCACAAAAGGAAAAAAAGATTCATACTCCTCCCAACATAAATATCAATTATTCTTGGAAGAAGAGAAAGTAATAAAAAAATGTCAATAACACATATTATGTGGAGTATGAGTCCATTTTCTCCATGAAAGTTAAAATAATTCTTCTATTATTAATTGTTGATTCAGACTAATTTGTTCAATTAGATTAACAATAAGGGTTAAGGAGTTTAATTAAAGGATTATTTTGCATACAATCTATTTGAGCACCTCAAAAAATGGAGATACATGGATGATATTTTTTAAAGATTCCTTGAGCAATGCATGAGGAAGACTAAGAGAATTATCCGAGGGCATGGACTTGGGAATTTGGGGACTGATTGATATCTCTTAGACTAGCCAAGAGAACCAACAAAGGCTTATTGGCCAATGACTTCTTCTTGGGATGTTGCACTAGCAGCAAGGACACCCTACCTGCACATAGCAAACCTTTTTTTTTTCTTCTAGCAATAGATGTATTGTTTCATTGATTTAGGGGGCTTTGTCACCAAGTCAACATAGAAAATCTCATGTTATGACCAAAATGTGAATAACTTGGTGTCTAAGGGCAAAAAATGAAAAGATTTTGGTTCCTTTACAAAATTACTAAAAGCCTAGGAAAGAGAAATGAGAGATAACGACGTGACATAAAGAAAGAATCTTCTCCTCTCTTCTTTCACCATATAACCAATATAACCAACAAGGGAAAGGGCGATCAGATCTGATCTCAGATTAAGGAGGACACCATACACTCAAAGACCCCTTTAGCCAAAAGAAAATCCTATATACTTCATCTTTTTCGCCAAATGAACCCCAAACACAAACAAAATCAAGGTATCCTTGCTAGGGTAGTATTTTCCCATGAACAGACTTGATCATCCACAACGGGCCTTCGTTGGAGGGTCGGAACCATTCACCAGTTTTTGGTCCAATTTCGGATGGTTCCCAAGTTGCTATTAACAAGCTCACATATTTCAAATCAAGCTTACAAACTCATGATCTCACTATTTATGCTTTAAACCATCTTTGTGATTTTTTGGTTTAAATCAATTGTGTACTTCAATGTTTATAACACATGGGGTCAAGGAATAACCAACGTGTGTTGTAATGGAGAAAGGGAGAGAAAGAAATGCTCAAGCTAAGTGAATGAGATGAGTTAAGCAAAGTTTGTTAAATATGATGTACACCTAGTGACTCATTCATGTAATAACCTAGGACTTAATGTCCTAATTAAGTTGATGTTATTTTGAGCTTGAGGAAAGTTGGGAGAGGTCTAGGAAAGGTCATCAGACACTTAAAACAAGTTTAGAATTTTAAAGGAAGTAGTTGTGTGCTTGAGCGCTCAAAAGAGTGGTCATGGATGGCCTTGCACGCTCAAAAGAATTGTCATGCGGTCGAGCATAGTTCCTCAGTAGCAAACATGATGCTTGAGCCGAGTTGAGGCATCTATTGTCAGATGCACTCATGACTCAATGCTCGAGTGTTAGTTGGGTTGCTTGAGTGTGACCAGGGTTTGGTCCAACATCAGTAGATGCGTTCTAAGTAATTTTTTGATGCCCCAAACCCTATTCTCTTCATATGAACTCTTTCTCAAACCTTCTTTTTGCCTTCCATCCTCTTCCTGTCACTTTATCTCTAAAATCAATCCCAAACACAATTTTACACCATTTAATCTCATTGTCGATCCTCTTGAGCGTGAAATTCATTGTTGTGCCTGGAGAGCTCCATAACATAGCGTGGAGGTAGGGATTGTATCTTCTCCATGTCTTTTTCTTTCAATAATTTTGTAAGGTTTCCGACTTTTCCTACTGATTAAATTCTTTTAGCAGCAAATCCTACCAATTGTTATCTGTGAGTTGGGGCTATTGAGTTTGGGAAACTCAGAGCACGAACTGTGGAAAAGTTATCATTATCATTCTTGAGACTGCCATGTTGATAACTCTCCAACAAAAATTATCATTGTTTACTTTTTCTGTAGTTTTAAGTTAGGATAGGTTAAGATTTAATGATTTTATTGCATAATTAGTTTAATATATTTGGCTTGTTAGTCCTAGTATGTTTGATGGTTTGGTTAAGTGTTTCAGGGTTAAAACTCAAGAAAAAGAGGAAATTTGGAGCTTAGAGTCACATCTTGCGCGAGATGCATAGATGTCTAGCGTGGGACAGAGGTTCTAGAGAGCAAAGTGTGAAGTCCTTGTGACGGCGTCTCGCACAAGACACATATATGTCTCACGCGAGATGAATGCTCTAGAGAGCAAGATTTGGAGTCCCTATGAGGATGTCTCATGCGAGACGCTATGCATCTTACGCGAGACACGAGAAGAATGGGCCCTAAAGCCAATTTAGGTTAAAAATTCACCAGAAGCAGCAACCAAGGGATATTCATTATTCAATTTTCACTTTCACATTTATTTGTGTTGTTTGAGAGAGATAACACACTAGGAGCCTAGAGAACATCAAGGGCGAAGATCAATTCGTTTGCGATTGATTCCGACGGTTCTTCATCTTCTACGTATATCTTTATCTCTTCATCTCTAATGTATAATTTTAATTTCTGCATTATGAACTAATTCTCCTTTTGATTGGGGCAATGATGTAAACCTTTTAATTTCTTCTAATTCCAATTTCGATCTTATTTAGTTTTATTTGGTTGTGAATTGATTTCTCAGTTCTTAGTGCTTTTCGTTAACTGACCATTGATGAATTACTGGTAAAGTTAGGGAAACTTTGAGAAAAAGAAATGTAGGTGGTAATGGAAAATTAATCACCACTTACCTATTTCTTAGAGATAAGAATCGAGGGTGGTGCAACCTTTAGGCTCACACGCCACAAAAGGATTCATAGAACTTAATCCCTAGGCGAATTAGATTAATTTTAAGAAATTGGTTAATCAGGTCGTTCATAGGAGGTATGCATGTTATTGAGAGAGACTTGTGTTAGAATAGGAATTCAGGTTGTCCTTCGTTAATAGCTTAAATAACAAAGAAAGTGGAATTAGGGAAATATTAGTAGTGTAGTCGAAGTCCCAACCACTAAATCATTATCGAATCAAACCATATTTCTTGTGATCCTTGTTTTTAATTTTTGTCAAATTTCATTTAATATTTACTGTTTAAATTTCTGCTCTAAAAACTCCCTTTGTGAATCAACTCTAATTTCTTTGTGAATCAACTCTAATTTTATAATTTTTGATTACATTCTTTATCATACAGTCATCGCGGGAACGATATTTTAGCCTTAGACCAAAATACTTTTTTAGTTGACGACGTGGTATACTTATCACGTGTGTGTTTTTCTCACACCACATGTTCAAATCTCGTTCTTTTTGTCAATTTTGAGCGTCATTCGAGTTCCTCAAGAATCCCTGGGTAGCAATGTCGAGGTTCCAATTACTCAAGGTGAGTAGCGACTCTCAATTTATTTGACAATTACAGTATCTTGTAAATAATTATAGCAACTTTGTGTATTATGCACTGCCATGTAAATTAAAAGTGAATCCACTATCTAAAAAATCTCTCATCTTTCACGCTATCAATGAATAATAAAAATTAATATATAACAAGCAATTAATAAACACGGTAAAAAAAATTATAAAAATACGTTAAAAGCAAATAATTTTAACTCATAAAACCGAGCCATATTACCAGAAAACGTGCACAGAAGATCATGACGACACAGGTGTCAAACTAAAATTCCGTCCCAAATCTCCCGCGCACTTTCCCGCTTTCTTAGTGCCAAATTCTAGAAGATAGAAGGCAGATCTTGAATTCACTCACAGTGGTGCTAACTCCCATGAACTCTCGCGAAGCTACCCTCCTCGCCACCGCAACCCTCTTCGGAGCCTTGGCCTCCGCATTCGCTCTCCGCTTCTTCCGCCACCACCGCTCCCAACACCGTCGGTTTAATTCCAACACCACCGGTCCCTCCCAAAACGGCACCGTCTCCCCTCGTGACCCTTTCGATCCCTCCAAGCGCGAAGGGTTAGTACTATATCTAGATAAAAATGAAAAATAATTCTTAATTGAAGTTGAGTTGATCACCTTATTGTTTCTGTTGAGATTTGAGGAGAACGGTTGCATTGTTAACTTGAATGCGTTGATTTTGTTGAAGGTTCTTGTCGTGGGATGACTATTTCATGGCCATTGCGTTTTTGTCTGCGGAAAGATCCAAGGACCCTAACAGGCAGGTCAAAATCAAGTTTCATCACACTCCAAAATGCTCTGTTTAAATGGTTTGGTTTTGGAAATTAAATGCTTGTGTATTGGTGTTGTTGTTGCTGCTGCTGCAGGTAGGGGCATGCTTGGTGAGTCAAGATGGTATAATTCTTGGTAAGGTCGTTGGGGGAAAACCATCAAACACCTTGTACTCACTCCTTTTATTTCTGTGAATCGGAGACTAATTGCATAATTATATGAGATTTATTTCAATTGATTACTTCAGTAAGTTGTTTTTAGCATAGTTATGTATTTTCTCATTATTATTTTTAATTTATCGTGTTAGGCATTGGTTATAATGGATTTCCAAGAGGTTGTTCCGATGACAAGCTTCCATGGGCAAAGGTTGGTATTTAAGGGAGGGAGGGGGTAGAGGCAAAAAGAGAATGAGTTTGGTGTCATTGAAACATCTTCTCATTTGGATATATCTCGTGTTTCAGAAATCTAGGACTGGGAATCCTTTGGAGACAAAGTACCCGTAAGTGTTTTAATTGCTTTGAAGAGTTGATCATTCTCTATTTAGAGAGATGAATTATGTTCTTTCTGCCCTGACTCTTGTGCGTAGTTTAATGGGGTTCTTGCTGCAGTCTTTGAATTTTTCAATAAACGAGATTGTTATTGACGATGCTTTGTGTCTATTTTAGCTATGTTTGTCATGCAGAAGTAAATGCTATTCTTAACACAAATCATGCCTCAGCTGCTGGACAAGTGAGTTCTAGTCCAATTCCTAGTTACCATTTCATTTTATTGAAAATATTGCAGCTTGCGGAGATTAATTTCCTTTTTCAACCTCCACTTGGATATGGTAGTTGTGATTGCATTGCAATTATTATAATTGCTCAAAATTGTGAAAAAGGGTTAATACCATATTTGGTTCCTAAACTTTACATCTTTTTTCTAGCTGGTCCCTCAACTTTAAAAAGTGACAAGTTGTCCTGGACTTAGCAAATGTTGGACTCGATGCCCTAAATATTCATAGTATTACCCTAAGTAGTTCTTGAACAATCTAATTATTTCCTCTTGGGACATGAGGTAAGGACTAATGAGTCTAACGTTTGCAAAATCTAAGGACTAACTTATCATTTTTTAAGTTAAGGGACCAACTAGGGTATAAATGTAAAGTTCAGGGTCCAAATAGGATATTAACTCGTGCAAAAATAATGCACCTGCAATTGCTGTCGTGATTGGTTGCAGAGACTGCCACAACGATATTGCCATCACAATTGCAGGTGTGGACTGCAATTCTTGGACTATACCATTCACATTCACTTATCATGTCACTACTTAGACCAGTTGGAACATATATCGTATCTGAGTTTGCATTTGGACTCATGAAACATTTTTTCTTTTATTGTTTTACCTCTTGGTGTTAAGAGATTCGTTGTTTATCTTATCTTTTTCTCCTTTTTAATGCATACAGCGGCTATATGTGACCATGTTTCCTTGCAATGAATGTGCTAAGATCATAATCCAGGTATGTACCCTTGTTTTGCGTCGTGCTAATATGATTTGATGAACCACTAGTACATAAGATCTTATTTTTTTATTTTTAAATAAAAAACGACCATAATGATGCTGAGAATGTAGAGATTGTGATTTGCCTTCCTTCGTTAATAAAATAGAATAAATCATCTCATCTAAGCTAGTTCTCTTATAGGAACTTGGTATTTATTCAAATTTATAGACTAAAAATACTATTTATTCATGAAGGAACTGATATTTCCAGTGGGGAAATTCAGTCTCAAAACTAGAAACAGCAAGTAATACAAGTAGAAATGCAGAAAAAGTAAAGAGAAAAAATAAAGAACAAGCTTGGATATTAAGGGACCCTTAGCCCTCCTAGTTCTTCTTAGTTCCTCTTAGTTCTTGCCTACTTCTGATCAAGTCTTTCTCTATATATAGCTAGCTGCCACAACCGCTCTTTTCTCGGACCTAGTCATCCCAATTAATTTCTCTATTGTCCTCACCCTATAATTCCTCCTTATGTAATTTCTTGATTATTTACCTGCTGTCCATGCCTATAATTCCTCCTTTGTGTGATTCTCTCATTAATTTCTTTGTTGTCCTCATTTATTCCAGCTGAGTCAGCTTTGTCACAACTTGGATTAGGGTCATTTCCTTTCTTTCTAGTGTAGACTTCAAGATTATAGGGGTACTAACAATACGCCTTGAAAATTCACCTTTTCCTTAAGGTGAAGTCCTGCATAAGTGTCCCTTAGCAGCTTGACAAGGTCTCCTCCAGGATCCCACATCTTGAAGTAGAAAGAGGAAAGTATGCTAGCAATGTTTTGTCCACTCGGGTCTCATGAATCTAATCCACATTCAATCTCCTGCCTGTCTTGATTTTCAGAAATGGGCAACAAATGATTTTGATACACACTAAACATAACAGTCTGCACTCCATCAACTTCTGTTGCACTTGGTGAAAGTAATGCTATTAGCATTGTAAACGTAACATTTATATTCCAATGCTCTCTTTTACCCAAGGCATGGGGTTGTGATTTCATAGACCCTTCAACATACTGAACTCTTTGTATAATTAAGTTAGAACCTGAACCACTCTTCCAATTGCCACAATAAAATAAATTTCAACTCTTCTCTAAAGTGCGCACAGTTTGAAACTTGAGGGACAAATAACCCCCTACCAGATGGAAAGTTGGCCCCATGGATGGCCGCCACTTGTCTAGCTTCTTGATCCATGTGAGAAAAAATTGTTTGGGATTTATATCTGGCCTTAGCAGAATAAAAAACCCCAGTCCCCTCCTTGATAAGAAATCCCACTTGAGTGCTATTTGGGAGTTGTAAAAGATGTCCCAAGAGAGTATAGATAGGTATATCTTCCTGCAAGCATGAATAAGCCTTCAAACTCTCAAAATTAGGAGACAAGGAAGGCTTCTCCACAACCCCTATGCTTTCATCATTGTGAGCTGGTCCCATTAGGTTTAAAAGTGAGTTGCTTGGACAAAATTCCACATTTGCCCCTCTTTTCTTCTGTCCTCTCACGTGAATCATGGTTGTGCCCCTTTGTGCTAGCACTATCGCTGCTGCACGCAACTCCACTGTCGCTGCCTAGTGCCTTCAGCTCAACAGCAAGCATTTCGCTGGTCATTGCACTTACTTCCCTATTCTTTCTCAAGTGGCTGTCAGGTAATTGTTAGACCTTTACTAGAAATTTCATCGTTAAGGTCATCGTCGCCTCAGGTGCCTCTATTGTGCCGTAATTCTTTGGTGGTGTTGTCTCAATTGCCTTCAGATATGGTGGCTCTGGTGGTGGCCATAAGTCATCTTCATTGCCTTTGCATCGATTTCCATTAACCAACGCTCGTTGGTTGCCCCCCTTTGGCCACCATCGTCATCCACTGCGTACGTACTACAGTCACTGTCGTTGTGATGCTCTTCTAGTCGATATTGCTCCATCTCCTCCATTGTCTCCTTATACAATTGTGGAAACAGTTGCACAAGTCTCAGCTCTGTAAGATGTAAAGAAATGTCATCAGTCTTGAACACCTCCTTTCGCGTCATCTCTAGTTCCTGCTCAATCGCAAGAAAGTGTTTCTACCGTTGCTTCACTATTGTGAACAGATCGACCCGTCTTTTTTGGGACTTCCACTAATTAATCCATATTTTCTTCCCTTTTGCACTCATCCCCTTGGTTTCCTTAAAATCTGAGTTCTGAGATTGGTGACTGATAGGCACTTCCTCCATTCCGTCTTCTGTCTTTACCTCTTCTACCACCTTCTTCATCTCCATCTTTTCCAACAATTGTTTTGTCTTCATCATCTCGTCATCCTTCTCGACCTCAAACTTCTCTTTTGATTCCCCATAAGGAAACTAATCTGGTTGGTCAAGTTCATACTTTGGATGAAATCGTTTGATCATGTCCTTTACAACCTCCCACCATTTAGTTAAGGGTTGTTCCACTCCCTAACCTGGTACCAAATATAACCACATCCCCTTAGAGCCTCCACCACTGGTAGCTTCTCACTTTCAAGAGTATCTTTAGCATCGAAGTGTTGCACCACTTGGATGGACCAACCATAAGCAAGACCGTCTCCGTAAAAAATCAGAAGCTTCTTCCTCTTCCGGTGACTCCAAGATTGCCTTATCTCCATCTCATTAATTCTTGTCTCCATTGCAACGCGTGCCGACACCATCACAATTCCCCAAGACCGAGGAGCTCTAATACCAGTTGATAGGAACGTGGTATTTACTCAAATTTATAGACTAAAAATACTATTTATTAATGAAGAAATTGATATTTCCAGTGGGAAAATTCAGTCTCAAAACTAAAAACAGCAAGTAATACAAGTAGAAATGTAGAAAAAGTAAAGAGAACAAATAAAGAATAAGCGGGGACCCTTAGCCCTCCTAGTTCCTCTTAGTTATTGCCTACTTCTTTTGATCAAGTCTTTCTCTATATATAGCTAGTTGCAACAACCCCTCTTTTCTTTGTCCTAATCATCCCAATTAATTTCTCTATTGTCCTCACCCTATAGTTTCTCCCCATGTAATTTCCTGATTATTTTCCTTTCTTTCTAGTGTAGACTTCAAGATTACAGGGGTACTAAAATTTTCTCTCCTATGAAACTGCTTGTTGGAACAGGTTTCAGTTACAACAGCTACATTTTGTCTTACGCTCTATACTCTGTAGGTTGTCTAACACAAGTTTTATCTTTTTAGAACAGAGCTCACAAATTGATAAAAGTTAGAAAAAATGCAATAAATAATGAGCTCTGTATTAACAAATTATCATAATCATTCACGGTCTGATTGATAGATATTTGGAGAATCTTTGGCACTACTATCTGTACATGCGCGTGGGGCATCTTTATTTCATGAGATGCATTTTATATTTCTGCATTTTTCTTGTTGCAGTCAGGAGTTTCTGAAGTCGTTTACTTTGTGGAGAAGAGGTTAGAAAATTCAGATATTATATATACTGCTTCTCACAAGCTACTTTCATTGGCCGGTGTGAAGGTAAGCCCCCCTTTACAAAATCTTCTGCATTTGTTAGATCCTTATGTTTTGTGTTTCATATCTCTCGCCTCCGATCTGTCGAAGCTTGAATACAGGCTTGATGTGAACTTTTCCTTAATTTGCAGGTCAGGAAACATCAACCACTGATGAATGAAATTCATCTTAGGTTTGAGCAACGCTAGATTTTGTAGGTCGATCTAAATTTTCGATCTTTGTAGTAACTATGTTCTGACTTGCTGAGCGATGGCTCTATCAAATCCGAAATTCTTCTATTGCAGAAGAGTTCCAAATCCAATACATGAATTTCTTAACAAACCAAACAAGAAATAATGATAGCAGTCACAGCTGCTTTGAGCCGTTCGTTATCACTGTTTTGTGTGCGTTCCTTCTGCAAACATGAACTAAACCACCCTCTAAGGTCTCTTAGCATAGTATACACTCTAGATCAATAAAATGAATTTCATACTCAAACTCACTTGATTGAGTGTAACTCTTTACTTTCTCCTGGCTTTAGAGGTAAGTGGCAATGAATGTACCATGTATTTCCCCCAGGCTAGTGGAAGATAAATTTGATTGCTATACTTGACTATTCAAGCTTGCATTGAACGTGCAAAATAGGATGTATCAGGAAAAGGAAAAAAAAAAAAAACAAAAAACAAAAGAACGTGCAAAAAGGGTGTTCTTTTGTGTGTATGGAATAAAATTTGCAAGGTCCACTGTTCAGACGTTGTTGGGCCTATAGTTTTGCACAAGACATAGGCTCGTCATAGCTCGTTGAATGGTTGAAACTAGTAATAGATCCATTTTTTATGTCATGATCCTTTATGATTTGGGTCATAACTAATAGTCGATCCTTAGTGAGAAACAATTTATGGTCCGTACGAATATGCTTAGTTTTTGGGCTTTTATTTATCACGACAAAATGAGGTGGATATGGGTTCAATTAGATTAGGTTTTGACTTAAATAAGTTTGGTCTGTTTGTAAATTATTTGGCTTGAGTTTAGGTTTATTATTTGTCATAGGTTTTTTTTAAGGTTTGACTTGATTCTTTTAAAAGTTTGGTCAACTCAAAAGTTTGTTTAAAGGTTTACTTGCAACAAAGAAAAATGAGAAATTTAGATGTTGTTTTTCATTGAAGCTAATATGAAATAGAGACAACAAACATTTTTCTAGCTTAACACGGTCAAAATAAGCATAAAAAATGAATTATATTAATAACTAAAAAAGAATACTATGAAGAGTTAACGAAGAATGATCGATTCTGTTTTTAAGAGAGCAGGAGAGATGAGAAGTAAAAGTATTTTGAATATGATCGGATCATATTATAAGAATATGATAGGATTTTTTTTTATTCAAGAATGATAACATATATCTTTTTATTAATAGGTTGGCCTGTTAAGCCTAATGCACATTTTTTTTATAGCTTATGACTTGACCTATTTAACTAAAAAAACTTTTTCAAAGTCTTAAAATGACTAGTTTATTAAATAGACTAAACTAAGCTAGGCTCTCGACAAGTGACCTGATCTATTTCTACCCCTAACTACAAAAAGTGACTCAATTATGCACGATAATCTTCAATGGTGGTTTTGCAATAACAAGACAAATAATAATAGTAGCTTGCATGAATGAAACAAACAACAATATTAGTTTGTATAAATGAGACAGAGTAACAATAATTCAAACAAATGAAATGAACAATAATAGTGATTCGTTAGAACAAGATGAAGGTAAGTCCTTGTTGTTTGCTCCTATTTACAAAGGTCATTTTTATCTTGGAGTAATCAATGTCGCATTAATTTATTCCATTTGTTTTAGTCGGGGGTTGAATTTGAAAAGAATGCATTGTGATGGATAGACAAATGCTCAGTTTTTCAATGAAAATTGTTCATGCATAAAGGTAACTATTACAGAAGTATCTGAGATGGATATGTAATTTTGACCTTCAGCGTAACTTAAGAACTAGTGAGATGATGAACACAGTTGTTGTAACCAAGAGTGATGATGGTGATAAGCTTGAGCGGCGGCGGCTGTATCTGCAAAAGACACTGACACCCAAGTAAGTGAATTTCTTAAGTGTTAAGTGTAATTGGGATAAATTGATTGTACCTGAACATAAGCATTGCTTTCTCTTATATAGTATGCCATGGCTATGATCGTTTTGGCTGTTGGGTAGCCTTTAATATTCTTGTGCAGCGACCTAGATGGGGCTTAATTGAGCTGCTTAAAGCCTTCAACAATGCTCATAAAGCATAAAACCATTACACATAAATATACTGGTGAGTATTTATAAGCACCATTACTATTAACAATTGCGGTTCTTCATTCAGTTGTTTCGAGATGAGGTAAGTTCAATTGATTGACCCAAGATGAGGTAAGCGTGACCCGACTTGTAGAAGTGTTATGTCTTAATTCATCTTGGCTATACAATACCTAAGTCGATATGTGACATTAAGTCACATGTCAAGTTGTCTTAAGTACAATTGAGTATGACATCAGAATACCATATGCCGTAAAGAGGAAAATGATTTCGACATGTTTGTTGTGCATGTTCTCATCATGACTTTTATGGGAAACATAACTTTCATGTGACAACGACGGGTACAATAAGCCTATGTTCCGCCCATCATACCCCCTTGACTCGCTGAATTCTTTTACCATTTTACCCTTCCATCTCTTCATATTCTGTGACAACTTTTTTGGGGAAGTTTTAAAAACTTCCTCATTATTTCATAACCATTCCTCCATTTCTCACTTTCTTTCATCTTCCCTTTCTTCAGAAAATCATCCCTCTCCCCTCTTTGTTGGATTCATCTTTGAACCTGCCTCATCTATCCTCGAGGAGAATTTTGAAGCCATTTCGGTTTCTTTCACTTGATTTCATCGTTTCTTTTCTATCATCTGTAAGTAAACACACACTTTCTTGTTCCTATTACGACTTTAATTTTTCCATTGTGAATCTATAGGTTTTTATAACAATATGGAAATTCAGAAATTGTGTGTTGTATGAAACTTTGTGCTTGAAACTTATGGTTTTTCCTTTTCGGATGATTGGTAGTGCTAGGATTTTTGGGTTTGTAGGTAGAAAATAGGAAAGAGATAAAAAGGATTTTTGTTATCTCTTCTGAGATATTGGTTTATGAATCTAGTGTATGAATGCTTCGCTTTTTCATCTCGATCCTATCTAAGATTTGGGTAGTATATGATATTTGGGTAGGAATTTATACCCTAGTTTATAATTTGGGTAGGAATTATACCCTAGTTTATAATTTGGGAGAATCATAGGGTTTGTTTCCACTTTACCAACTTCTCATGTCAGTGTTGTTAATATCTCAGTCTTCATGCCCTTATGGTTTCATTCCCTCCTTTTTTTTTGTGTTTAGGTATTTATGGGCAGAGCTATCCCTCCTAGGCTTCAATGGATATGTCGTGCTGAAGACATTGAGAAATATGAATAGGTAAAGAATAAAGTTTTAATGATGCTTACCAACATGAAGGAAGAGCACGTGAACTATTTTGACTTGAAGGAGATATGAGCCAAGAAAAAGACTTTGCCAATGAGTTTATTACTATGCCAGCATCTCCATATGAACGGATCTGTTTCTCGTACTATGAAGGAGATATTCCTTTCATGTACATATATGAGTCATTCTTCAACCTTATAGGCTTGAAACTTCCTTTTAGTGATTTCGAGTTATCCGTTCTGGAGGTTATCGTGATAGCTCATTCTCAACTCCACCCCAATAGTTGGGCCTTCATTCTATCCTTTGAAGCTCTATGTGAACATCTTAGGCTTCCCCCGACTTTAAATGTTTTCTTTAGCTTGTTTCATTTCTACAAATATGGGGACGGGAAAAAAAGGTGGATTTTTCTCAAGGGAAGGAAAGACATGTCCTCCTTCAAATTATTCTGAAATGAGGTAAATTCAATTGATAGACCTAAAATGAGGTGTGGATGAACTGACTTGTAAAAGTTTTATGTCTTCATTCATCTTGGCTATACAATACCTAAGTCAGGATTAGATTTAGTCTGTAACAATAACGATCACTTTTAATTATTATTTTTTATATCAAATATGTAACATATGTTGAATATTCTCACTTAACTCTTTGTAGGATATTAGTGTTGAGATGACATGCAATTTCTTTAACGCTTTAATACTTTAGGGTGAGATGCAATAGTTTAAAGTTTTGAGGGTAGTATTTGCTATTTACCCGAAGAGATATGAATACGATTTCTCAATAGAAAAAGTATCAACATATATATATATATATAACGTGTCAAACTTAAGCAAAATCAATTTAATTGCTCCTAAGTGACAAAAATACTACCATATAGTCTCTCAGAAAAGGTTCCATTTGCACAAAAAGAAAAAAAGAAAACAGTTGGATAGCAGAGATAGCACAAAATGAGTGGAAACCAGACTAACTAAATCTGCAAAGGGATATATGATATACAGTGCAGTGCAGAGCGAGCACACGCAACAAACAACAGAGTGAGAATAAAGTGCGTGCAATTCGGAGCCAGCCAGCCAGCCCTTTGCAATTTGCGTAGGGTATGACTCTATTCTATATCGTAATCTCAGAGAGTCAAGATCAAGCACCGACCAACCAGCCATTCAATTTGTTCCGTTTCAGTTATTTTCTTGGTTCCCATCTCAATTTTGTATTGTCAAAAAGGAGGACATATATGCACTCAACAACTTCCACTCTTATCTCCGTTTATTGCACTCCACATCGATCATTGATGCTTGAGATACGAATATTTTTATATACGTAATAAGATTGTATAGATTGATAGGACATATAAACACGTCAACATATCTTAAATAAAGTTAATAAAGATCTGTTTTTCTTTTAAATATGTCTAAAGATAAAGTATTTGAATTGTACTTACTTATATAAAATCTCTCTTTCGTGTTGTGATACAGCTTAACTCCAATTGAACGACTCCGAAGCCGTCAACACAAATTAGCGAAAAATACTTGTATTGAATTTCTTATTCATTTAGACATATATTATTTTCAATGAATCATTTTAAAATAAAAAAATGTTTGCACACTCTTATTAACGAAAAGGAAAAATGTTTGTACGTGACTCTTGAGATGGGAATTAAATGAAATAATTGCAAGGATCTTATATAATTTTATCCTAAATGAGTTTAATGTATATCAGTGACAAAGTTCTTTCCATTCCATGTAACACTAACTAGTTAAATACGTTGTAGTCGTATTTACGGTTCTCTAGTTATCACTTCCTAACATTGATCTAGGATTTTATTCATTTATCAAAAATTAGTGTATTTACCTGTGTTGTGCACGTGTAATTGTTGATCATGCTAAATATATAAAGGGAAAATGTGTTTTAACCCCTGAACTATGATATATGTGCACTTAATTTCTTGAGTTTTACCATCTTCTCTCTTCCTTTCCTTTCACCTACTATCTTCTCCTTCAATGTATTCTTCCTCTTTTCCTTTAAACTTTCAAAATCTCTCCAGAAACATAATCTAAAATTCCTTTATCCACATCAATCAGAATCAAATCCAAAAAAGAAAAGAAAAGAAAATTATCCCTAAAATTCAATAAAATTAAATCATTTAATTAATCTAGCCTAAACTCTCTTTCGATTTCCAAATCTAAGCTCTCTCTCAATCTCACTACATAGTTTCTATAAATCTAATGATGACCAACATTATCATCATACATAAGAAATAATATTTCCATCCAATTTTTGAATTAATATAAAATATAATAACATTTGAAAGTTGTTTTTGAAAAATATGCATTTACTTCTTACCTCTTTAGTCTCATTTTTTTTAAAGATGTTATAATCACCGAAAAAAGATTTTAAAATAGTTTTTTTTAATGAATTATAAAAATATATTCATCTAGAAGTAAGTTAAATAGCAAGAATTTTTATTCTTGTTAAAAAAAGGTTAAATAGCAAGAAACATAAAAATAATAATAATAACAATAATAATAATGAGTGCATTTACTTTCATAAAGTAAATAAAGAGAAATTATATATTAACAAAATAAAATAAAGATTGACTCACAAATTAATGTAATTATTGTTTACATGTATTAAGGGATCGTTTATCTCAATCAATTTAATCATTTTTTAGTTCGGAGAAGTTGAAAAACGTTAAAGAAGTTATAATTTTTTTAAAAAAAATAATGATATAAGAAAATTTTGTTAGATTAATTATAAAATATATTCATCTAAAAGTAAGCTAAGGGACCGTTTATTCAATTAATTTAATCATTGCCAATTTTGAAGAAGAAGAAAAACGCGTGAATCCAAAATTGGAGGAAACAATTTAATCAAAAACTAGAAAGAACAACCATGAAGAATCAAGATAGTATAATGACGGCACCCAAAAAAAAAAAGGGAAATAACGTATAGAAAGAACACTCAGTCATTTTATATTTTATGACAATTACGATAGAAGAAACATCTAAACTTATCGAAAGTGAAACAAGATTTATGAGAGCGAAAGAATAAACACCATCCAATATCGATGAAGACCTTATTGCTTTTGACCCATTGCAAAGTTTATACACCATAAAAGGCCTATCAAACCTGCAAAATGAGTGAAATCAAAATCCTAAATAAATAAAAAATCAAACCTTTTAATTTCTTATCTCTAGATAACCTACCATATATGGGGGCTGGAGTCATTGAAGAGGTACTTGAAAATAGCGTGGACATTTATGCCTTTGCGATGGAAATGCTTGACGACATTGACAATGAATCAAGTGCGATAGTTAAGTTTTGACATAACCCCTCGAACATAACTTTATTTTTAAATTAGATAAAACATATGAAAAATGAGGAGCCTTCACAAAATCAATACCTCCTTCATTTCATCGCAAAAGCTAAAGGAACCATCCTCATTTTGTTGGAAGGATACTCATGCCTCTAACAAAAAGATGGAGTAAAATAGAAGAATCAAATACGGGATATATAAGCTCAAAGTGAAATCGAAATTACAAAAGAATCCCCATTTTAATGTTTACCTCTTCAAACCAAACGAAAATGAAAAAGGATATTGCAAGTGAAAATATGAAGAGAGGACAGCTTTGCGAACTATAAATGACACTTTGTCTCTTCTACAGTGTGACGGCAGGATGGCAAGCGACATCTAGACATGATCATATAGTAGATAGAATAGACAAATGAAATGGGAAATAAAAGAATAAGATAAGAAGAAAAAGAAAGGTCATAAGAAGAACACAAATTGAGAGACAAAGATGAACCATTCTAAAATTGTGGCTTGATTAAGGAAAGGATGAAAACCGAATCATATCATTCTTTTTTTTTTTTTTGGTATCGATTGAATTACCAACATCTGAGTTCTAATATCAAGAACCCGACAAGGATTTTTTTTCATTCTCAAGATTCGAACCCGAGAACTTTAGTTAAATAGTTAAGGCACCTACTACCTTGACTAACCCCACATTAGTACGTAGATCCATATTAATCAATCATCCATCATTACAATATAAACTGAAAAAGGAAGAAACCAAGGAGCTAGCCAACAAAAAATTCAAACAATTAAGTCCCACTAAGCATTTCGTTAGGAAAACAAAATCAATTCTACAGCAAAATAAAGAAGAAGAGAAAACACAGTTGAAAGTAGACTATTTTATTTACATATAGTGAAAATTAAAACATGTTTTTAGAAATCAAAATTACAATAAAAAAAACATTTTGTATTATGGTTTTGATTTTTTTAAAAAAAGTTGACAAGGTTTAAGGAGGAATCAAAGCAAAAAAAACTTTTATTTATTATTTATTTTTAATTAGAAAAATGGAGGGAAAGCCACCTAAGAGTCATTAAATTCAAATTCTATCAACTTTATATATTAATAAATAAAAATAACATCTACCCCCTCAAACTTTTACCTAGTTACAAGTAAGTACCTTAAACCTTTAAATCTTCTAATATAACCCTTAAACATTCACTCACTTGCAAATAGCCACCATCAACCATCAGATCTCTTAAGTACATTCTTAAACTTTAATTTACTTACAAAGAATCATCGAAAGTTATAAAAAATTTAATTAATTTCTTAAGTTACTGTAAATTTTTTAATAGAACGTTATTACTAAATGATTTAACAAGATTTATATGTATCGAGTATCAAAATGTATACCATTTTTTTAACAAAATTTTTCTTTATTTTCCCATATAATGTTAATATATTTCTACTTTGATATTGCAGGTTAAGTATGAGAAAAAAATGCGAATATTCTAAATCTTTTGTCAATATTTTAATTTTTTTAATAATTGATATTTTTTTAAAATAATATTTAGGGAGATAACAAAAGAGACTAAGAAACAACCAGTAAAATATTTGACACATAACATTCATAGATTTTGGCACGGTTCTCTAAGAATGATAGAAGGTTAAATATAATTTGACATAGGGTTTAACTATGAGAATTATTGTAGTTTGAAGATTTAATTAAAAGAGTTAATGGTTGGTGGTGGCTAATTACAAGTGAATAAAAGTTTAATGGTTAAATTGGAAGATTTAGAAGTTTGGGGTGCTTATTTGCAACAGGGTGAAAGTTTTAGGGGTGTTGATGCTATTTACCCTATTAATAAAGATATTGTTGAAGAAAAATATGGCTAAATTTAAACTTCTAAAAAGACTTATAAAACATGAGTCATACCTATACGGAATGAAATAAAGGCTAAACATCAAGTAAATAATAAGAGATATATCATGGTGATGGTATATATTATAGTAGGTAGATATTGAAATACCTCATGAATATATATGACTAAAAGGAATAAGGAGTCGTAGTTAATACAATACAATATTCAAATAAATTAGGCATTATACATATAATTTTAATAAAATAGACCAAAATACTCATAAGGAATAGGAACCTAAAGCAAGATGAATAATAGAACACTCATGCAGAAGGATCATTAAGGAAATTCATCCTTCACTTTATCTGCAGTTGCCGCTATCACACTTTAATGCTGATTGTTATCTAACCACGAAAATGAATAAATAAATGGGAGTGAGAAACCCATGACTCTCAAAGGGTTCAAAATTCCTTATGTGTCCACTAGGGGTGCACACGGGTCGGGTCGGGTAGGACCCGCCCGTGTTGCAGACCCGACCCGCCGTTTGGCGGGCGGGTCGGGTCGGGTAAAAATAGCAAAATTTATATAGGTACCCGCCAGACCCGCAACCCGCCCGGGTCGGGTAGGATTAGGCGGGTCGGCAGGTGACCCGCCTTCTTTTTCTTAAAAAAAAAAAATCTGATTTTTTAGCAGCCCACACATCCCACAGCCCACCCACCCACCCACAGATACAGAGAGACAGAGAGCAAATCAG
>QANU01087130.1:25274-40879 GCA_003254905.1 Nissolia schottii | reverse complement strand
CTATTCTACGTTACGATCATATAAGGTATACTAGAGTCAACATGGGTTCTCACTGACGTATAGTTCTATCCTAGATGTACTCCCATGAAAACAATTTAACAAAATAACATTAACATGATAACATAAACACATTAACTGATAATTGATAACATTCCATAACTTAACTAGTTCATAAACAATCAAACACATGCAACATGACATATTTAATGCAATAAAGGTTTATAGTCCCATGGAGTTCTAAAATGATTTTCATGAGTTTCTAAAATAGATTCATAAATATTTTCATAAATGATTTCATTAAATAACTATTTTCATAAATAAGGAAATTTCTAAATAATAACTAACATAAACATTAAAAGAAAAATAATAAGTTTCACCTTTTAAGATATCATAAAAACATCCATAATAAAATATTTCTTAAAATAAATACATGGTTTGAAAATAGATTGTGAAGGAAGTCACTCACTTGGAAATAGCTGCTGGAGCACAGGCGCTGAGAGCTCCTGACACCCTATATGGAGATACTGCTCCTCCACAAACAGAAGAAAAAGAGAAAGAAAGAATAAAAATACAACTAAAGCTTGGGAGAAAGTTTGCGCTCAAAGCACAACCTTTAGAGCCCTCTAAGTGAATTAGCAAGTAAAAACACTCAAGAGAGACTTTTATTTATAAGGAAGCCCAAAACCCCCTCTAGACACACTATTCGATGTATGATTTCACATCCTTGCCACTGCAGCATGCCCTGGACACTATTCTCTAACCATTTTCTTTACATCATATTCACTTAAAAACTGACTTGGGCATTGGAGTGTCTTTTGTTGATACCACCACCGCTGTCTAAGGTCATCAACCACCACTGTGTTCACCGCATTCAAGCTCTTGTAATCAACTCAAGGTCAGAATTATAGGCAACATCTTGGTTTCATCCAATTTGCATGTAACATAACACATATAAACATAAAAGTATAGAGTGAACCCACTCTAATGAAGGTAGCTTTCACTATAATTCTTGAAGCCTTAAGGTGATGAACTTGTCGAGCAAAACTCCTCCTCCTAAGCTCTTGAGGTCCATAGTTTTGGTGCTTGAACATAGGGGGAATTTGTGATTTCTTTAACTATTTATGGATTATAAGAACTAAGGGAGTGTTTAGATTATAAGTAGGACTAAGTGTTTATGCTTCTAATTGC
Organism: Nissolia schottii; assembly: GCA_003254905.1. Taxonomy (NCBI): domain Eukaryota; kingdom Viridiplantae; phylum Streptophyta; class Magnoliopsida; order Fabales; family Fabaceae; genus Nissolia; species Nissolia schottii. Next base: position 39,691 of record QANU01087130.1, on the reverse strand, counting down.
AAGGTTTATGGGGAGGGCCGTGTCACAATTTTTAAGGGCTTTATAGGCTAGTTCTTAAGAGTACGATGAGGCAATGCTTAAGGAAAAAAAAGAGAATTGCCATCATATATATAGGCCTTTTATGAGAATTCTAAAAATGGGAATTCCTCAAAACCAGAATTCGTAAAAGTTAAAATTTTTGAAAATGGGAAATTCTGAAAATGGGAATTTAAGGGAATATGGGAAGTTAAAAGTCATGCAGGTAACTATTTTTAATCTATGTTAACTAATTTTTTTTACCTTATCGTAAAATATGCAGTAAAAATTTAAAAATATTCAATGCTTTTAAAACGTGTAAATTTTCAATAGTTGGATACTCGTATGTTCAGAATTTAATTATGACGTTATTTAACACAAACAAACCCTTTCTAAAGTCTAACGTAAATCCCTAATTCATTAATTATGTTTAGGAAATATGTTACTGTCTCAATTTTAGGGTGTTTCATTCCATCATCTAGCTTTCATGCAAATGAACATAGTAGATACTTGATACTCCATCTATTCCTTAATGTCTCTTTGATTTTTTTGATATATTTTTAAACCAATGTACAATTTGTATTCAGGTATATTATTTTTAAGTGGTTTCTCACGTGCCTAATGGAGTGAATATCATCTCTTACTAACTTCTATTTTTGACAATTTTTAAAACTAAATTCATCGAATTTTGTCATCATTTTGTATTCTATATTATCTTCTCAAACTTGTCATTAGTTAAATATATAATTGAAATAACTAACTTGTAAGAAGTTCAGAGATTGCAGATTATTTGAGCTTATGATGTTCTTCTTCACAAATATTGTATTGAAAAGTATTAATTTATTACATTAGATCATATAACACATCAATGTCATATTAGATTATGAAACGATGACAAAATTTGATGAATTTAGTTCTAAAAATTGTCCAAAATAGAGAAATTTAGTAGGAAAGAATATTTATCCTATGACGGATGTAAGAAACCACCTAAATTTAAATATGTACCAAAAAGTCAAAGAGACTTACATTGAGGAATGAATGAATGAAGTAATTGATATCAGATTTAGATATCCTAAAGTGAGAGTCTTATTTTAAAGGGGGTGAAGGGGTTTTTCTCTTAGATTAATAAAATATGAAGTGAAAATTATTTATATTTTATTAATCCAAAGGTGAAATTATTCATTTCCATTCATTATGTCTCATCTATTACTTTATCTATCTTTCAGTACTTTCATTAAATAGGGGTATACTAAGTAAAAAAAGGTAATTAGTGTTATTTAAGTTTAAGAAGTGGAAGAATATATGTGAAAATATTAAAATAAAAATATGAACAACTATTTGAGCAGAGAATGAATATTTGATCTCTAGGAGATGTGTGGTAGAGAGAATATTTTTTCATGTCTAGGAATAATGATCTCGAGTATTATATTTTTAGGAATGATATTTTTGGGTATGAAATTTTGGGGACGTTTGGAGACAAAATGATATTTTATGCCTGAGAATATTTTGCAAGAAAATTATTTATTAAAAAGATAGTTTTTTGAAAACAAATATTTCTTTGAAAAAAATTATTTAAAAAAGATAAAGTAGTAATTTTGTTATGATTGTTGTATAATAGTAAAGACAATTTAGACCATTTAGTAATATTCCACAATATTCTCTTTCCATAAAAATCTTACATTCCCATGTAAGGAGTAAGTTGAAAATTGTAAGTTTTTTTTTAATTATTATTATCAAAATGCAACTTATATGAATAATTTTGTTTTGTCAAATTTTTACGAAACATAAAGAATCTTACATTTTCATAAATGTTGAAAAATTTTAAGAATGAAAACATTGCCTCTATCAAATCTAGAGGAATCCTTTTCCTAGATATCCGTCTCTAACTTTTTTCAAGGGTTGAGAATTGACATTCAACCATGCTAACTACAATTGTACCCTTTGCAATGAGAATGGCCAATCAATCTGAGATTCTCAATGGATGATTTGTCTGCATTAGTTGACTTTTTGGTTTAGCTAATTATTATCTTAACAATGGGTTAAATCAAATTCTACTCACGGAGAGCAAACAGAGAACCAAATTATAGATGTAGAAAATTGATTCAACTTTACGAGTTACATGGTAGGTTTTGTGATTCCCCTATATTTATAGGGTTTTTACTGAGCACCTTTCTAGACTTGATTACCATGAATGGGCAAAGTGACATTCACTTGTGGTTTATGCAACCTCCAATATCCGCTCCATTTAATTCCGTGATATAAAGAATGAAGAATCAGAGATATGACGTTGAACCAACTTATAATATATAGCTTGCAAACGAAGGTAGATAAATTTCTATCCCATATCCCATTGGTAAGAGCCGGAAAAATCCAAGACAAAAGATATATGGTACCGGATCTTGTTAGCTTAATTTCTTAGTGGCAGCAATCACTTTTGTGGGATGCCAATCACACACTCACCACACCCAATTTGTAACTATGTGGGCATGGGAACAAATATGGTGACCATTCTATTGCATTATCACGTGCCCTTTACCAAGGACAGGTCAATACATATATAGTACTAGCCATAGTGGTGTGGGGGTGTGGCCGGCGCGTGAGTGATTTCTAGCATAGCTTTTCTATTGCCTTGTTTGTTTTTGGAGAATGCTACAACAAGAATTCTTGCATAACATTTCATTAGGAGTTGGTGACGGAATTAGAGTGTTTATGCATAAAAATAAAGGCTAATTTAGCTACTATTAGATGACAATTGCGTGCAACTTTTTTTCGTTGTTGTTTTATTTCCATGAATAATTAGAAACACATGTTGAATTACTCAATATTTTTAGAGCATCGATCTCGACCGTTTGTCCCATTTTAGGAAGTACAGACACTTCGTGAAATTATCGTGTCCGGATGTTCGGCACATTGTAGACACCAACACTCTTGTCTCACACGTCTAAAAGTGTCCAAATAAAATTTTGATGATTTGTTGTGTACATACGTATCCAGTTTATATTTGGAAGTTTTTTGGACCATGTATAGGTTGTGCCTGAGCAAACAAAAAATTAAATATTAAATTTATAATAATATGGACTCTTAGAAAATTAATAAGTATTCATACATAAAACTATTTAGAATGTTCCATATATTTTAAAAGACATTTAGAAAGCATTGAAATTAATAGTTTTACACTAATGAAAATATCATATATTATTATAAATCTTGAATTATATATATACACACGCACACATGTGCGCGCATGAGTGTCATGTTCATGTCTTGTAAATTTTTTAAATTAGTGTGTTCACGTGTTCACGTGTCCTGTGTCCTGTGTCTTGTTATGTCTGTCCGTTTCCCGTGCTTCTTAGATCCCATTTTAAATTTCGATTTTGGCTCCATTCTATGTAATATCAACGTTACCTAATCAACACGTCATAAAAATTATTTTTCTAAAATTAGAAAATTTCTCTCCTAAATTTTCTTATGTATATGCGGTAGCTTATATATTCTAATATCTAACTTTAAAAAGAAACTCGTTTTAGTCAATTTTAAAGAAATTTTTATATACCCTAGCTTCTCAACTTCTTTTGCTTCTTTTGAGGCTCAATCCTACCATGCATTGCATGTGGAAGTAATTAGTGATGCAATTATGGCTTTGGAGTTTTTTTTATATCTCACTTACACAGTCTGATAGCATCATTTGGAAGGTGGAATGTCCCCTTTTCCCCCGTGTCAAGCGTGCTATAGCCACAGAAACGATGTGGGGTTCATTAATCAATGTACTATACATATATATTCACTTTCACAATATTAGTCTATTTTATTGCATTGCCATGTAGCTTGTCGTTTCACCCCTTTTGTATTATTGACTACTCCATGCCACAGCATTCACATAGAAAGTTATATGGTTGGCACCAAGATTAGATTAGGTCAGCCCCTTACTATATGTTTGTTGGTATTTTTGAATGTGTCTACTAGGATTCCACAATTCTGCTGATAAGTTGCATCGATCGCACCTGCTTCTTCATCTTTAACTGCTTTCTTTTTCATACTATTGTGTTGCTTTAAATCTCTCAATTCCAGCTTTGTCCGATCCGTTGTTATGACTTATGGCAGATCTTGAATTTTGTGGTTATACACTAATGCTGCAAAGCGAAAGGAAGATTTGTACTTTCATTATTTAAACTATGAAATGCGCTTTAAAACATAATATACTTGATGGTAAACGTTTAAAGCGATAATTAAAATGTTCATATATAAGATAAAGGGAAGAGGATCGACCTACATTGGTGTATGAGTTTAAGCTCCATCTTATACCATTTATTGACGTTTTCCGCTTAAAAAAAGGTGGGAAAATGTGTTCGTGACAAAATTGGTGGCGAAATTGGGGTACTCACATAAGTGCTTGAAGGAAATAAGTAATTTGTGATAGAAATATCGTTTACAGCAAAATTCGGTCACAAATTCAACATTTCAGGAGGTAACATTTCGCCAAAAATTTGTGGTGATCAACGTTTTCGCCTTAAAGTTGTGACGGAATAAATTTTCAACGCAATTTTTGCGACAAAATTTGAGGAGGAATTTCCCCCCTCAAATGATTAATTTGCATCACAAAAGGAAACAGGTCATATTTACTAGCATTAATCTTGGTTAGGAGATATAAGAAAATGAAACTTAAAATTCCACGCAAACACAGAAGCAGACGCAGAATATAGGCGATGGCTACCGCGCCATTAAAAAAAACAAAGTCATGATACCACCATTTTTTAAATACTATTATAAATATTATAATTATACCTACTTACGTTATCTTTCTTTTAATTTTACCCCAATCTTATTTTTTAAAAATATAACAATAGAATTTGAGGTTAAATTTAAAGTAATAAAAATGAGTCAGGTATAAATATAAAACTCAAATAATATTTTATTGATGATGTGACTATATTTGATTGGTTTAGTTAAGAGAGGCACTATACACTACAAGAAAATAAGAAAATGGTCAGTTCGCGGCGGTTCATGGTAACCGCCGCTATTTCCTTGCGTTTTGTCATATCGTGACGGTTGAGGCAAATGGCCACTAAGAGATAGCGATTAGCAGCGGTTTATAACTATGGGTGGAGGTTCATAGATAAAAAATTAGCGCAGAAACGCACGGCTTAAGAAATTAGGTTTCAGACTCTTCCTTCTTCCCTCACCATCTCTGTTTTCTCTCTATTCCCTCTTCCCTCACCATCTATGATTCCACTCTGTTAAATCCAAAACCGTTGGCCTCTTGTTCCCTCGACCTGTTCTCTGTCTCTCTGTCTCCCGCAGCTTCCGCCGACGGCTCCGAAGCTCTCTCCAACGCCAATCTCCGAGCTCCGTCCGACTATAGGTTCCTCTCTGTCACTTTCTCTCTCTCTGTATTTGAATCTTGTTGTTAGATTTTTAGATTTTTTTAGATTTTCTTTCTTTTTCAAAATTTATTCCTGCACTCTGTATAAGAAAAAGGCAAACTGTTTTTTAAGTTTCAACTTTTATTGTTTAAATAAATTTGGCCTTTTTAGCCTTCTTCTCTTGTAGCATTTTTTGTGGATGTGAGGTGGGGAGAGGAATAGTTTTAAGGTTTCAAGGCTTGATCTTGGTATCAAGAATGTGCCACTTCAAGAAGAAGACAATGAAAAATAATGACTCATATGAAAAACTTGATAGTTATGAAGGGAAACCTAGGACTAGTAATAATAATGAATTAGAAAGTATTCAACTGTGATTCTGCATTGGCATCTTTTTACTTATGTTTTCAAACATTAGGATTATTGCTCCTCATCACATTAGTACCTCGTCTTTATCAAGGTAGTTGATGACTGAATGATTTCCCCAGAAAATGTTGATATATGTCATGTTGCTCAATTTCATGGGAAGATATCATTTTAATTATATGTGAAGCATTAGAAAGGTATGTATTCTGAACTGTAGGTTTCTAACAATTTAGATGCGGTTTAAGTGGTAGACGGTGTTGTCATAGAGCTTCAGGCAATCCCCGCGTATCATCGCAGATTTGTTCTTCTTTGCTGCAGTTGAGTCCCTAAGTGGTAGAGTAGAGGCCTCACTGATGCCTTTATTAGTGAGACCTTGTTGTAGGCTCCATGGAAATACCCTACAGAAATAAGACACAAAGAAGAATAGCTAATGAGATTATCTACAATTGAATACTAATTATTTAATTAAAGAATCATAAAAAGCAATAAATGATAGTTAGAAAATAACTTAAGAAATATATGCTCCAACACCTAGAGCAATAAATCAATAGGTGGTGGTCTTTGACGTGGCAGTCCAAATCTTGCTTATATCCCTGGATCTCCTTTGTTTTTGCAAACCTTCTTCTTTTGGTGTTTTGGTGTTTTGATATCTTGCTAATTCTGCTACTTCTGCTGCTCTTAGCTGCTCTTAGCTGTTGTTTTGGTGCTAGTGATCGTGCCTCGGTTCTCTTTTTTTGTTTTGGTATTGGTGCAAAGGTCAATCGATTGACCCTGTTTACTGTTCTGCTACTTCTGCTACATCTCTACTTTGCTACTTCTTACTGCTTCTGCTATTTTTCTATGATTTAATTGGTTGCTGCTGCTCTTCCTGGTCTGTTGTTGAGGACTATCTTCTTATTGTTTCTGCTGCTTTTTCTTTTACATTGGTTATTGCTCCTGCGTGGGTGTGGTTTGTTGTTTTAGTTTGCTGTATTGGGCTTGTTTTGTTGGTTTATTGTTATTTCTTGTTTTGCTGTATTGGGTTCCCCCTGTACTCTTTTTGTTCCTCATCCTTGGATGATTTGAGCTTTTATAAACCATAAAAAAAAAGGTTAACCAAAGTGAAACCTATCATGCATGCTGAAATATTTAGACAGCAACCTTTTTTTTAAAAATTTTTTTCTAATTAAAACTTGGAATTAGGATTTTCTGTTTTAGTATGTTATAGTTAACACTTTGATCTACCTTGGGAATTATTTTTATGATTTTTAGTAGTGTTTTGCTATTTTTAAACACTATAAAAAGATTGTCCCAATCTGAAACACGTATGCTGAAATTCTTGGACAACAACGAGTTTTGTACTTTATTTTTGAACCAAACCTTGAAATTGGAATTTTTTTGCTTTAGTATGTTAAGGTTAACATTCATATCTCTTATGCTTGTTTACTTGTGTTATATGCGATGCTATGTTTTGTTGGATAATGCTATGATGAGACTGCTATCTATATACATAGGTTATGTTTAAGCATAGAATATATGTTATGAACACGTATACATGATAAACTAGCTGATTATCAAGTCTTGTATAAGTGTGTTATGAGTAGTAACTATCGATATGAAGCATTATGTGTTATGGATGTTTTAAGTATTTATTTAAGCTTAAAGCTTAAATAGCACACTTGTATTTAAGCTTACGGATTTCTTTTTTACTTTCCCTCTCTCTAATTCCTGGAACCTGATCCCTACTTGTGCTAGCTCTCTTGTCTCTTGTGAGACAATGGAGCTTGAGTAGCAACAACTGACATTGTTGTTAGCCTCAGAACCCTTCCTATCTTAGGTGGATCAAATTTCCTTCCTATCAAGCACTTGATAATTTAAGAGATTAAAATCATAGTTGGATCATGAAAATAATCATTTCAATTTCGTCTTTTCCTTTTGTGGTTTGTTCCTAAATTCAAATGTGCCCTGAACTTGTCGTCCAATCTTTGCTTGGCCCCTAAGGCTGATCCTTCCAGATTGTTGCTCACATCAAAGTACTTGTTGATGGAGCAAGGCCTCTGAACTCTATTCCTGGTCTTTAAGTTTTCTCTCAAGCTCCTTGATCTGAACTCTACTCTTGCTCTTTTAGTTCTCTCTCAATCTCCTTGATCTGAACTCTGTTCTTGCTCTTTCAGTTTTCTCTCAGACTCATATCCTTGCAACTGATCTTTTAGCCTTTTTTCTAGATTCCAAACCTGCTTACATAGAAGGATTGATTTAATTAATCTTTTGACGACACTAATTGATCAGTCAAGCTTCTGGCAAGACATGACAATTGTAAAATGGATAAGTAGTTATTGAATATATTTTTATGGATTAAATAAGTAGTTATTTACTTATATTTGCTTTGTCAAAATATTTTTTGAAAAATGGCGTAGGTTGTATGAGTAGATTTACTATTTTAGCAAATGAGTTGCCTCTGAATTTGCAGAAGTCCTTTTTGGCATGCTATACCTATTTGAGGAAGCCATGATTCTTGCTTTCTTACACCTTTAATTTCTCTTGCATCAGATATAACTATTTGAATCACTAGTGCAGACAAGACCGTATTCTAGTAGTGAGGAAGTTGATCATGATGGAGGTGAAGGTTAATTAGCATGTAATTAATATTAGGCTTTCAAGTTAGTTTAATAGCATGACTATAGAACTCGTTCCTTAGGCTATGAGTATGGCAAAACTCAAGTTTATGTCATATTGCAAGATAATTAAGATTTGCATATTTTGTTATTTTTTGTTTTATGAATTGATTTACCATTTTGCTTATTACAAATATTTTTAAGTAATGTATATTTAACACTTTTATACATGTAATTAATTATTTAATTAATTTACAATATTACACCTTGCATAATTCATGTTTGGGTTTTGTGTAAGTTGTTAGTAATTTGAAAAAGTGTGTAAATATAATGAACAAAAATAGAAAAAAAAATCTAAAATCAGAATTTTAAAGAAATTTTAAAAATAAAAATTAAATTGTGCATTTCGCGGCGATTACAAACCGTCGCAATATATTATCATCATTTTTGGCTCCTGAGATCGCGGCAGTTTCAAATGGCTGCAACACTAAAAAGCAATGGCGACGATTCAAAACCGCCGGTAAATGCTATAGGAATTTCAGGTTTGCGTTTACTGGCGGTTTCTAAACCGCCGTTAGATATCTGCAATGTACCGACGATTGTTTCGGCGGTTTGTGAGAACCGATGCTAAGTTGCTATCGACAAAGTAATAAGGGTGCTTGTTGAATTACCGGGAACTGCATTTAGCGATGGTTATAACCGTCGCTAAATGTAATACTGAACCTTCGAGAAATGCTATTTATCTTGTAGTGATATAAAAAAGATTACGATATAATATACATGATTTATTATTATTATTATTTAGGATTACCTGGAAATAAACACTTCCTATAGAGGTAATTGACATTACCACTTTAAAAGCAATGTAGATTACCTGAGTAATCCAAATTACTAACAATCATATCATACCAAACATGTCAATATAAATTATCAAATAATTTAAAAATTAAATTATCAATAATATAAATAAATTTCCTTATATCAAACACCTCAATAAAAGAAATCAGTGAAAATGACATACGCTAGCACGTTTAAGGGCCAGTCAAATTTGAAATCAGTGAACAACCGAATTTGAGTAGAATGACCTTTTGAAGTTTCAAAAATTTCCACACAAGAAAAGAAAAGGTAATAATATAGGGCAAGGAAGCACTATTAATCCACGTGAAGGAAAATATCTGACCGCGAAAAGTCAGAGACATGAACCTTACTACAGTTACTTGTATCTAATCTCTGTATGAGTTACTTTCATACCATATACTTCTTTGACAAATATATGATATATCAAATAAAATGTCATAATGATGCAAGTTCCATCATATATCATTGTAATTAAGAAACGTGTGTGTAGGTTGCATGCACTTCAAGTCTACGGCCAGTCGTGGTGGATTTATATACACTTATTCAATACACATGCTATGACCAGACACCTTCTCATCCCTTTGGTTAACGTCCCAACCCATCAAACTTTCGCGCGAGTAAATCTTTTTTATATATACTTCAAAAATCTCCAATGAAGTTTGAATATAAGATCTTGATGATATATATTTATCAAGATATAAAGAGAAATAATTAATTGACACGATATTAAAGTTTTTACTAACTTTTATGTGAATTTTATAGCGAAACTAAGTGTTAACAGGAGTAACTACGTCACCCTTTTTAAGATTCTCCTAAAGGTCTATAGAGATTTTGTTAGAATCTCTTATTACTTAAAGATAATATTTAGATTGCCTTTATAAAATTAAAATAATACTTCCTTTTCAACTAATTTTTAGAGAGAATTATGCTTCTTAAATTCTCAATGTGATATGACAGTCTATCCTAAAATTGTTATTGGACCTATTTGTAAATTTTGCAAAGTCCATACCCCGTATAATCATTTCTAGCCGTAAGAGAGTATGTTAGTGTCCAATTATAAAATTATGGCAACCCTCCTCTTTGAGTTAGATTTTTTTGAGAAAGAATAAAGTGTGGTCCGTATATTGTGCTTGGGAATAAAAAGTCCTTGATTGCGTTCATTGGGTTGAGTTGGACTAAAGATATGCAAACCCAATTGATCCCATTGTAGCGTACACAATTTATTTTAGATTTAATCATGTTTGTAGGTCAAACTTACTTAATAAACGCCGTTAACTTGAAGTCTTAGATTTTTATTTTTCTACCATAGGAATCGGATATATTCATCTTTCTAGTGGGGTTGGGCGCGAGAGGTAACGGGTTTGTGTTTCACCAACTCAACACCTTCAAACCTTATCCAAAACCTAGCTACAACGGGAGTATATCCAATCAGAGGGAGAAGAGGATCACTAAATTTTGGACAAGATGTGATGCTCTTTATATTTATTGCGTCAAATTTATCAATCAAATAATGATACGTAGAGAATCTTTTTAAAATAAGCATTTTTAAAATAATTAGAAGAATAATATACACATATATTAAGAAAAATATACTTAATTGATACTTAATTGAACAAAACAACATTTTTCAACCATAAATATCCAATTTAAAATCACAAATACTACACGGAGTGGATCTTCTCAAATAGTTTATTGTTACGTGAAATTGTGACCCCGAGACTCATACATAAACATAAAGAACAGAAAAGTTAATAGCGAGATTACTCATACTTTATCTCATATAACAAGAAACTCAATTGAGATTATCCATTCTCAATATAAAATATCTAAAATACAAATATCTAATTCCAGCTTGGTTAAATTGGGATATCTACATTCTCAAATCAAAAGATATTCCGAGCTTTAACTATAACATACTATAATTCTTACCCAAGATTCAAACTTAAAAGATTTTTTTTTTAAAAGCAAAAAAAAAAGAATAAAAATAATAATTCAAGTGTTCTGTCTTTCAATTTCAAGCGTCATTCATAACTGGCTACAAAATAAATTTGAGATGTGACATCAAATGAAAGCAATTACCTCACTATTACCTCAAAAAATGAAACTATTACCTCACTAGGTTATGGGTACAATGTATTGGGCGTTTCAAATAACTACATTTATTAATTTTAAACTGAATTAAACGCATGTGACTTGAGTTTAGGAGTCAATTTGGCCAGTCGGTGGCGCTAGCAGCCCCAATCCCAGGTCCCATCCCATCATATCAAAGAAACCAATTTCATAACTAGAACATTACAAGCTTTTGAGAGCTTATGCACATGGTATGCTTCGAACCAGAAATCGTTCACCAATTATGACAAGTTTTGCATTATAAAAGACACTATCTTTTAGATTACTTATCATTAAATGCTTTCAAATAAAATGTTACAGAAACAAAAAAAAAAAGCCCTAACTAACTAACTATATATTTATAAAGCTATCAACATATTAACAAAGCCCAAAATCAACATATATAAAGCAATGGTAGTTCGGTAATAAGTTTTGTAAATAAGAGCATTATATTATAAACACAGATTGATATATATTGTATTCAGAAAAACTAAAACAGTAAATTACCACAGGCAATATTTACCTAATATTCTTTCTTCTAATGCTTGGCCGTAGTAGATATTAGATAACACATGAACATGTCAACTACGTATTTTTTATGTCTATTTCTTTTGATTCTCAATTCAAAGAATAACATATGGATACATCTAAATTAAATATATAAAAAATACAAATTAAAAATAATTATATAAAAAACTAAATATATAAAAAAAACATATTAAAACTATATATATAAAAAACCAAAATATATGGAAAAAAAAATATGAAACACAAAAAGTAAAACCAACCTTAGTGGCGGCGGTGATGACAATGATGGCAGTGATGGCGGTGGTGACGGTGGACGTGACGGCGACTGTGGTCCCCCGGGTCCAGTGGCAGTGGTGGCTGCGGAAGAGGAGAGCGGGAGAGTGGAGGAGGAAGGAGGAAGTGAGGAAGAAAAGATAAAAGTGACAGCGGACTCGCGGAGGAGAAAAATATATAGGAACATTATCATCGACTTTTTCTGACGGTGATGAGACGACCATTGCCGCCAAGGAAAAACGTGTCCTTTCGTTGTCTGTGCCATTTATCGTCGACTTTTTCTGACGGTAACGACTCAAATGTTACGCGTGTGGGATACATGCGCACCGTGTCATAAATTCAGACAGTTACCGTCGGATAATTTTGACTGTACTATTCGAACGTTACACGCGTTGGTAACACACGCGCCCTTTCGTTATTTTAGACATTTATCATCAAATATTTTTGACGATAATTGCTTCAGTGAAACTGTGCCTTTTCATTTTAGGGTTTAGGGCTTAAGATAATTAGTTATCGTCAGATTTGTCTGACGGTAAAGCGTCTTGCACGAGATAACGAACATCTCGCGCGAGTAAGGTTATGCTTTATGTTTACCGTCAGCTTTGTCCGACGATAAACCTTACCCTACGTTACTTCCTCCACATATACCACTACTGGTTACTAGCTTCTTTTTTACTGTCATTCACTATCTTAATTTAAATATTTTGTCATTGTTTTGTTTTGTTGTCTTCTTCAGTACCATAACTCAAATTAAGACAGTGACTAAATATTAAATTAAGACAGTGGGTGACAGAGTTAATAAGAAGTGGGCAGTTAACTAATAGTAGTATATAAGGAAAAGTTAATGCAGAGTGAAATGATGATAATAAACAAGATTACATCATTAAACCTTAAACCTTAAACCAACATAAAAGTACTAGCTATTACATAAAAGTCATTATTACTCCCCCAAGCTGACACTAAATCACCCACCATCTTGGGCTTTGTCATTATTACTCCCCCAAGTTGACACTTAACCGTCTAGTTCCTTAATGTTGTTGGTCTCAGGGTAGTAATACTTGTCAAGAGAAACCACACCCCAATCAAACTCCAGAATAAGATGCTTAACCTAACCCATCACTAACTCAAAAGCTGCATTTACGGCCTCCTTCGACAACTTTAGGCAGACATCATACTCCTTTTTTATCTTGGCAGCCTTGGATTATTTCTCCTCTGTTGTAGCTCTGGCCCTGCCAGCATCCGATTCAAACTTCTTTGCTCTCTCCTCTGAAACAGCCAACTGCACCAACAACCAATAGCCAACGGCGGCAGTAGTGGTGGTGGTGGTCCGGTGGTGGAGGTGGCGATGGTGGCGACGGCGATCAGGTAATTGTCATCCGGTGGAGGTGGCGCCGGTAAAACAACCTTAGGAGGACCGCCGAGAGGATGGAGATGAGGAGGGTGTATAGTGGAAGTGAGAGAGAGAGAGGTGAAGAACGTCTATATACATATTCATTACCGTCATATTATTAAGTCATTAGCATCAGATAAAATCAATGGTAATTACACCGACCACTAGAAAACGTGCGCACGGGAAAATGTAGACACTGGAAAACGTGCAGAGCAGTTCAAACCTGTTACTGTTAGAAAGAACCGACATTAACATGTTCAATGTCACAACGAGTTGGAAAAGGTGCTTTTTGAGATTCCGACACTATTATCGTCAGATATTTCTGACGGTAATGCTTTCATCAAATAACACGCCAAATGGCGCCAATTATTAGTGTCGGGTTTAATGTCAGTTTCTTGTTTCCGACGATAATCGTGACAAGAATTAACACGAGTTGCCTTTATTGTATTTACCGTCAGAATTTGGTGTTTTTTTTCGATGTTCCAATCGTAATTGGCTGATGGTAATTTGCTATTTTCTAGTCGTGTTAGATATATAATAATTTAGGATTTAATTGGAATGCACTGTTTAAACGAGTTTTACATTGTCATCCAATCATATACCGGCAAATCAGCAAACATCGTTGACTATCATATCCGCTCCTTTAAAAGGTCATCAAAACGAAATGATTTTATTGGCCGACCGTGTAAAAATTTTTACATTGTTAGTGTGTCAAAATTAAACTCAATAATTGATGTGTTCATAATTACTTAATAGAATTAAAAATTTAAATATTTATTATTATTATTATTATTTTTTTTTCTCTCTTATAAATGTGGTTATATTATTCGTATGATATATACTAAATATATTTTGTATGATATTAAGTATATACTTTCCAGGGGATTAAAAAGTGATAAATTAAAAATATAATATATATATATATAT
>QANU01087130.1:0-25048 GCA_003254905.1 Nissolia schottii | reverse complement strand
TATATATATATATATATATATATATATATATTATAACTATGATTATATTATATGTGTGATGTTATAAATATGCTTTACATTGGAGATGATAAATAGGTACATTAGACATATAATAATTTATATATATTTACTATTATTAAAGTATTTGGGTTAAAATAACTACCCTGTTAGTCACATGTTTTGGACCATTATACTGAATCATTCAAAGTCTAACGGGTTTATTCGAGAAAAAAGCAAAAGCAAAACGCTTATCTGCTTGTGTGATACGTACGTGCCCATACCTATCATGGTTAAACTTTTGAATTAATTCGTAAATTCTTATGAGTATATAATTTTACAATATAAAATAAGTTAACATTTATGTAAACTCTTTTTTAGTAAATTCGTACGAACTCTCGATTCTACTAGCAATTTAAAATTTACTTACAAGTTTACGAATTTATCTTAAAATATACAAATTTTATAACTTTATTAGATACTTACCTAACTTTGTTTATATTAGATAATATATATTAAGTTTATTTAGTTAATTTTATATATTTATTATAATTAAATTATGTTTTATTGAACTATAAAATAATAATAAAATATGACGTAATCACTAAATGTCATGCATTAAAGTGTATTTTATAATATTTTTTTTCATTAATTTAATTTAAAATTAACATTATTTAATTTTAATTATAAATATAATATTTAATTAAATTTAATTTCTAATTATATTATTAATAACATATTTTTTTACGTATTTAAACTCATACAAATTTACAAGTCGAGTCTACAATTTACATTTATTCACCCTCTATAAGTTTATTTCCACTTTTGAGTTTTAAAAACCTTGCCCGTAACCGTTGAACATTTCCCAATCCAATTAGCCTTTGCGGGTCTCTCACTCACTCTCCCCCTCCCCTCCTCCTTTTTCCAATATAAAAGCTCCCCCCCTCTCCTGTTTCGCTGCTACAGAGCACGAGGCAACTCACACACAAGAAATACGGCAACATGAGAAGGCCACGACCGCCACCGCGACATCACCGCCCCTTGGAGGGGCTACCGGACGATCTTGTCATTTTCATCCTCTCCAAGCTCAGCTCCACAGCCTCCTCCCCTCCCGATTTCATCAACATCCTCTTAACGTAAGTCTCTCAATCATCTTCAGACCTAACTCTTACCATAATATCACATTCTAATTTTTCGTCAGTAAACGCGCAGATGCAAAAGATTCAACCGCTTAGGACTCCACCCTCTCGTGTTGTCAAAACTCGACAACAAGGCGTTTATTGTCAAACCAAAAAATTGGTCGGAATCTGCTCACCGTTTTCTCAGCCACTGCATGAGCGCCGGCAACGCTGACGCATGCTACACTCTCGGAATGGTCAGTAACGGGAGAGATTCTCATAACTAAATTATGATGTGAAGTTCGGTTAATTTGATTTCTTCCTTTTTTTTCTTTTTCTTTTCAGATCCGGTTTTATTGTTTACAAGATCGGAGGAGCGGCCTCTCGCTGATGGCGAAGGCGGCGATAAGGTCGCACGCGCCGGCACTGTACTCGCTGGCGGTGATACAGTTCAACGGAAGCGGCGGCTCCAAGGATGACAAGGATCTCCGCGCCGGCGTGGCGCTTTGCGCGCGTGCCTCGCTCCTCGGCCACATAGACGCGCTCCGCGAGTTGGGACACTGCCTCCATGACGGTTACGGAGCGAGCCAGAACGTCGCTGAGGGCCGACGGTTGCTCATCCAGGCCAACGCGCGCGAGCTCGCGTTCGTCTTACGCGCTGTCACGCAGTCCTCTTCCTCGCTGCTGACGTGGCGCGCTCGGCGGTTACGGAACCTCGCGTGCCAGGCGGAGTCAGTTATTCCGTTACTCGACGGTTACAGGGGTTATATTAGCGGCGCGGCGAACACGGTGAATTGGTTCATGAGGGAGTGGTTCGAGTCCGGTAAGGGGGTTTTGAGGGAGGGGCTGAGGCTTTGCGCGCACGTCGGGTGCGGGCGGCCGGAGACGCGCGCCAACGAGTTCCGGCGGTGTTCGGTTTGCGGGAAGGTGAACTACTGCTCGCGTGGGTGCCAGGCGCTTGACTGGAAGCTGCGGCACAAGATGGAGTGCTCGCCGGCGGAGCCGTGGGTTGTGGATAACGGCCGCCGCGGTGGTGGTGTTGCGGTTGCTGGAGGAGGTAACGGTGATGTAGTGGCGTAGGACGTTTGCGTTGAGGGGTGGAGATGATGGAAAGATTTACGGGGTTCTGCTCAAACTTATAATATTAAAACGGAACCGATGAAAAATTAGACTGGAGTTTTTATTTTTATGGAATTATTTCTTATTTGTTTTTATGGTAATATTGGAGCTTTTCTTTTTCTACTTTTTTTATTTTTCCTGGACTACTCGCGAGGCTATATGATTTTAATTGGACATAAATTTAACACATCTTCCTTAAATACTTTATATAAAGGTAAATTTAACCTTGTGGAACCCATAAATATATGGTGGGTGCACGTGTTCGAAAGTCTGACACGTGTGTCTAAAAGTGTCCAAAAAAAGTTTATAATTAGTCATGTTATCCAAGCTATAATTGAGTTTTTTGAGTTGTGTAGTGTCTAAATAAAAAATATTTTAAATACTAAATAATTTATGATAATATAGACTTTTAAAAAATTAGTAAGTATTTATAATATAAATAATGCTACATGTACACCCAATTTTAAACTTATAGATGATATTCTCAATTATACTTAATTAAGTGCACAAACACAAATTTTATGTATATAAGTATAAGGTGTATGTATAGTATATATTTTTTGGTGTACATGTAACAGGACTTTTATAATATATCTTGAATGTTCCATATATTTTTAAAAATATTTAAAAAATATTAAAAATGAGTAGTGTGATATTAATTAATAAAATATTATGAATTTATTATAAATATTTAATTTTATACATATATATTGTGTTCATATATGAAAAAATTTTAAAATTAATATATCATTATGTCATGTTTTTGTCAATACTTCTTTAAGTACACAATAAAAATAATAAAACTTACCTATTATAAGTGTGTTTAAAGATGATGAGTTAGTCTTATCTACTCAAGTACTTATCAGCTACCACAGCTAAAGCAAGCATATGACCACTTAGGATTCTTATTAAAAAAGTGGGGAAATGTAAATATTTGTTACGTTTTGTTCTTTTATTTTTGATTTTTTAAAGTAAAGGTTTGATTTAGTCTCTGTCAAATTATTATTAGATAATTTGATGGTTAATAAAAATAAATGTCCATGCCCTTATTATTTCCAAATTTAAGTAAAATTAGTTTGATTGTATTTAGCTATATTTTATATATGTAGTCAAATATCCACTAAAACGTTTGAAAATAATATAATAGAGACTAATTTAAACTTTTTTAAAATAAATTTAAATTGACTTATCAATAATTTAACCGATTAAATTTAACTTTTACTCCTTTCTTTAATTTGGACTTGCATCTAATCAAATATTTGAGATTCAGTTATTTTATTTTTAAATTAGTCATATCTCCATTTCCTTTGAAAACAATTGTTATAGTTTGGAGTAATATTTACGCCTAAATACTAAAAATGTTGGTTAATTGTTATTAAACTCATGCGTATTCATTAATTAATATCAATATTACAATATCAAAACAAAAAATTTTGTTTGTCATGAGCTGAAGACGCAGTCTTTTCATTGTATTTTCTCCGTGAGGTAGAGAATAACTATTTATATTCAAATTTTCAAACGTATTAATCAAAAATAAAATTGAGAAAGTAGATTGAGATAAAGTTTCTTTCTTTAGGTACAGTGAACGGCAAGACGAATGTACTAAATAATATTGAGGTCAATATTTTCTTTTAAAAAAGATACGGTTATAAATTTCTTCCTAAAAATCAAGATAATAAATATACTCAAAATAGATTGATATGAACAACAAGCAAGTTGTAGTTTTTGTTTTTTTTTTAAAAAAAAGAAATCTAATAAGCTTCAAGTCACATGGAAAAAAAGAAAAATTCATTTGATTATTTGCGACTGAGCGTGAGTAAGTGGAGAAAGGGATGGAAGGAGGAAAAAAGAAAAGTAGATGAGTCGTTTCGTGGGGGAGGGGGAAGAATTTTTAAGGGAACAAACAGTACTCTAAAGTCGAAATTCGAATGCACGTTGGCGTTTCTGTAGTGGAGGCTGGTAAGTGAGCAACGTCCATTAAATCTTTTCTTTTTCCTTTTTAGTTAGCGAAGTTGCACTAACTATAACTGAGGAAATCTCTGCCTAATCGGGCAACGAGTTTCCCTCTAATTTATTAAAAACCGTAAGGGCCTCAAATTGTTTGAATTCTTTACCGATATCCCTGCTAATTGCCTAGCTAATTGGCATCAAATGCTTAAGCAGTTGTTTGACATTGAATCCTTTGTAGCCTATCTATAGATATTAAACACGCTTATTTGTAAAGAGCAATGTTTAGACTTCCTAACTTGTTAGCTTAATTATTCTTTTAACAATTTTTACAAAAGAATTTGACAATTTTGGAAGTAAAATTAGAAGGAAATAGAATATTTTTGTTGAGTGTTATTTATAAGAATGGTTAGAAGGACAATTCGATTAAAATTTTACAGGCCTAAGCATTTTTTATTTTTGAATTCTTTATAACAGAAAAGAAATAGTAATTTTCCTCATCCCGAATGAAAAAGTCGGAAGATTCTTTACTGTTTTTTCTTTTTGGTCAGTAAGATTCTGTGCTATTAGATATATATTTCGGTTATGGATTAATGTGGGTACATGGCCCACATGAATGGAAATAGTACTTACAACTTGCCTAGCACGGGAATATTTTTGGGCTTCCTAACGAATTGAATACCCCGCACATTGAATGTATATAAAATGGGCTTGGATATTTATCAATGCTGTTAAAAAGCCCACTTTGACATTTACACAAGAGTATTTTAGATTGTTGTTTCGCAACAAAAGAAAAAGATTGTTGTTTTGATGAAAAAAAAAAAACAAAGAAAGATGATTTTTGTTGATAAATGACTAAAAACCCTAATCTTATGTTTGAGAGTTTTATAAAATATGAAAGGAAACGACTTATAATGAAGCGGACGAAGAAGAAAAGACACGGAATATAATAGAATATAATACTCGTGTTTGAATGTTAATGAAAAAATGAAATGAAAATGCATATTGTTTCTTCCTTGATCTCCCATTTGCATTTGCAAGGTAAAAAAATGAGGGACCTTGAGATGCAAGGTTCCTCCTTGGTCATTTCACTTTTTCATATTAAATTACTTCTAAACACAATTCCTTTAACTTTAGTTATTCATTTCCTTATCACTCCCTCCATAGCTACCTTTTCACATACTCTACAAGACTGTAGTTAATTTTATGAAATTTTTACACAAACTTATCATTCATACTTATTTGTTCACAAGTAAAAGGGAGAAGGGAATGAGGTTACCTAAGAAAGATCTGAATCGAAGGAGGTACTCGTCAGAGGAAGCTCGCCTTCGAGATAATGCTAGAAGTAGGCCTTGAGAAGTCATTGGGATGACGGCAGGGTGTACTTGTAAGGCCACTCTGATGTCCAAGTTAGGTTTATAGTAAATGTGAGAAATTTAGGGTAAAATAGGAGTTCATAATGGCTACCTTTTCTAGAGAACTAACGTCTCTATGTTGAAAATCTTCAATTCTTTATAACCCAAGACCAACCATGTCAAATAATCAAGAAAATAAATAGATTAGATATAGAAGCGTACTTGAATCCATAAGAATTGATATTGATGTTTGGAGATGTGGTTATTGATGGTCCTCAACCAAAATCTCTTTTTTTTCCTATTAGGGCTTAAGCGTAGTTCTTCAGATGAGAAACAAACTGATTATTCAATTTTAATGTATTGGGAACCAAAACCCTCCTAACCTATTTATACTCAACAAATGGTTCCCATTAAACCCTAGAATTCCAAGAAAAATAAGCGGAGTGACTTTTACTCATTCAAGACCCAAACTCAATAAATAGTGTGACTTATTTATTTATTTTTTATTAAACATTAGGGAGACCAAATATATTATAAGTCATAAAATTAGCTAATATGATTATTCGTATTTATATATAGCCCACAAAATAGGCTAAGGAAATATAATTTCCTAAAATCTCCCACTTGGGTTATATATATTATTTCGAAACAACCATATCACAAAATAAACTTTAAGTGCATATCTAAATGCTATTTTTCCTTAACTACTTAAACAATAGTCCATCTCATATACCGATGATGGAACTACCGCAACATTCATCACATTAAAGTCGCGACTGAACCATGATGATCACCATACTAATATACTCAATGATATAGATCAAGTTTGGATGAGTAACATGAAAATTACATGTAAAATGATCTCATGCGTGTCTATTTTCAACTGGTCTAACTTTATTCTATGAGATCATTTAATATATTTCAGAGTGAAAACAAAATAACTAAATACTTTATTTCTACAGAAAAATGCCCTTAAATATAACACATGAGCATTCAAATGAGCACATTCCCACTAATCCAACATCATTAAAATGATATCACACCCATATGAGCATTATGCTCATGAAAGACCTTGGGTGGTAGTTCCTTAGCAAATCAACAACCATAGAGTTTGTGCTAATATACTGTATAGACGCTTAACCACTATGAAATCCTTATTTATATGACTACTGGAATATTTTAACAAAATAACTTAATTGGTCTTTCAGTTTCACCCATAAATTCTGCAACCCTGTGACAAAATTTTACGATCATATTGCATGATTGAATGCCTAATAACAAGCCATAAAACCAGTTGCAATGGTGGAGAAAGAAATGAGTGTCTGCTCAACACTCTTCCAAAAGACATTTTCTCCACCAAGCATATAAATATAGCCTAACTAATCCTTGATGATCTCTAACTAATCTGACTTCATATAAGTGAACATGAAATGTTTTGTTCTCTAAAGATATCATAAGAACCTTATGGATACTATCTAAAGATCCATTCGGATTGCTCAAATATCTGCTTAACATTCAAAAAATGTATGCAATATCCGTAGGCATACAAACTTAAGCACACATTAGAATTTTCACTGCTGAAGCATAGAAATTTTCTATATTTCTTTAGTTTCAAAATCTTTCTTAGGTAACTGAATGAGACTAGATTGCTTCTTTTAACAATAGGGGTTTCTTTTGGTCTGCAATTATGGATGTCAAGTTTCCTTATGTACTTGAAAATATGTATGCTCCCACTGAACTTTAGGTATATACAGTCATCAACCACATTTATCTCTAAATCAAACGAGATAATAACTTGATAAATTTGTAATACCATTGCCAAATGCTGCTTAAGAACATAGATGGGTTTCTTTAATTTGCAAACCATATTCTTTGTATCTCTAGGCACAGTTTTCTGGCTACGACAAGTAAATCATCTCATCAATGTCACTATTGAGAAACACAATCTTTATATTCATTTAATGTACCTTAAGATCAAAATGCCCCACTAATGCCATTATTATCCTAAATGGGTCTTTCAACTGAATATGATACGATCATTAAACTCTAAACTCTTCTTTTTTGTAGTGTACTTCCTTAATGGTATTTGTTCTTGAGGTTGTTGAGTTTGTTCTTCTAGAATAACTTGGTGATCTTGATTAGAGATATATTTCTCTTTAAGGAAAAAGTCTCTAATTTTATTTTTTCCCCCAAACTCAAAAATCCTCAAAGAACTAGGCATTCCATATCTAAAAAATTGATCTAGTTGTGGGATCAAATATAAACTTTAACCTTGAAATCGCTCAGAGTATCCAACAATATAACTGTTGGCCGTTCTTGGGTCCAGTTTCTTTACATTTGGCCTATAAGGCCTTGCCTTAACTAGACAACCCCAAATGTCTAAATGCTTTATACTGGCCTTTTTGTCAATCCATAATTCATAAGGGTTTTTAGTTACTACTTTAGTTGAAACTCTATTAAAGAAGTAAGTTGCAACTCTTAATGCATCTTTTTAAAGTGATTCTCATAAGAAAGTATGATTAATCATACTCGTCACTATATTCTTTAATGTTTTGTTTCTTCCTTCCACAATACCATTCATACTATTAGTACCTAGCATGTTATATATACAGTGGGACAATATAATACTTCTCTAGGAATTTGACATGTAATCCTAGGTTTTATTCACATGATTGATCATACATACTGTAGTATTTACCTCCGCAGCCAGACTTGATGCCCTTAATAATTTTGCTAAGTTGATTTTCAACTCAACCTTGAATGACTTGAACATGTCTAGTTATTGAAACTTCTAACAAAGAAGAAAAAGGTAGTCGTAACAAAAAAATCGTCTACAAAGTTAACACACCATTCCATGAAACCAAAGGGAATAACAACAAAATCTGTATGTATAAGTTCAAAGACATCCAAAGATCTGTTGACACCTAATCTCGTCATGTTCACCTGTTTACCATTAAAGCACTAAACACAGACATAAAAGTCTATATAACTAAGGAGGTCAACAATTCTCGATGGTTAATTTGTACTTTATACCCCAAAAACTCTCATGCAAGGTTTCATTAAAAGAGGCAAGTGTGTGTATCTATATAATAATAATAATAATTAAAAAAAAACTATTTGAATTATGAAAAAGGACTAATATGGTTGTTTATAAATGAATAAGAATAACCATTGAGAATTGTCATTCCTATTGCCATTCATACTCTTTTTTTCGTACTTCGGAAATTACATTAGCTACAATGAAGTTTGAACCTATGACCTTATGTATACTACCCAAACCTCGCACTATTAGACGAATCTAGTGGCTTATTTTTGCGGTACCGATCATCCCACCAAGATCAAGACATGTTGTCAGGCTTTTTGAGTGCTTACAAGGATACTTACAGATCACCTACCAAAGTGGTCCTCACATCGACAACGAAAATTGGACCCACGTTCTTTTGAGATATAAATCATTTTCTTACTAACTGTGTCAACCATCGTTAGCCCAATCCTAATAGCTTATTGTCATTCCCACTCAATATCACTTAAATAATTTTTGTTTATAAATAAAATACATTATTTTCCATCGAGATTGAGATTGTGGGTCCTAAATCATATTTTCATCTTATTCAACTTTTGTAGTTGGAACATCTCCTCAACATACCTCACTCTTTGTTTTACAGGGTTTTCAAAAGAAAATACTTTAGGTAAATGATAGCTACTTTGGGGTACAATCCTTCCTGGGCATGGCGTAGTCTCCTCAAGGGAAGGAAAATGCTTGAAAATGGTCTTAAATGGAAGGTTGATAATGGTGCAACATCAGCATCTAGAAGGATCCATGGCCCTTTAGCCAATATCCTGTTCATCTTGAACTAGGTTCGTACTCAAATTTGAGTATAGTTTTGGTCAGGCAACTATTGAATGAGGATCACACATGAAAGGATGACGTAATTTACAACACGTTGTCCCCCAAATATAGCTCAGGAGATTCTAAAAATTATGGTTAAGGGAGGTTTTGATGAACTACAATGTCATTTTGAACAGCATGGTAGTTTCTCTGTAAAAATGGGGTATAATATTACTTTTGATTTTTTTCCATCCTCCTTTAAATTCCCATCATGTCAGACTATCCAACAAGGAGCTATGGAAATCGACATAGATACTTAAGGTGCCTCCCAAGATCAAGACATTTATCTAGAAACACAACCATGAAGGTCTACTAGTGAAGCAGAAGCTAAAGATGAGGCCCCTCATGTTGATGATAGTTGCCCAAGATGCATGACAAGAACTGAATCAATCCACCACCGTTTCTTTGCTTGCACGCATCCATTACAAGTGTGGGCTCTTATGGGAAGTTCTCGTTGTGATTGGGGAGATAATCCTAAGCTTTTCTAGGAATGATGACAAGACTTGATCAACTCTATGCGTCATAATCCAACCATGGAAGAACGATTATCGACCATTGCTACTACATTGTGGAAGATTTGGCTCGCTAGAAATGAAAAGATATTTAAAGGTAGGAGCTCCACTCCCTAAGAAATAGTTTTTAAATCTTCGGAATTAGTAGAACTGTGAAAGAGTGCAAGCGTTCAAATAAAAATATGTTCTCTCTCTTATAAGTTATTGTCTCTTGTTTTGTTTGGAAATCGCTCATCATCATCGTTTTGTGCTTTATCTTTTTGGGTTATTTCTTGTAATATGTTACCAAGTTGAATGAAAATATATCTTTGTTAAAAAAACAAATAAAAGAAACCCCATTTTAATTTGATGTAAAGAATAAAAAAAAGAAAACACAAACCAAATCCTGGTAGCACAAGCTATGGTCCACGTCTTCACAGCCTTATTATCTTATCTGCGAGAACAAGAGGCTCTAAGCTGCTCCTCGCAATCGCACCCCTTTCCCACCACCAACATATCCCCAAAAACAAAAACAATCCCTCACACTCATTCCTCACCCTTCTCTTCCTCCAATGGCGTCTCTCCCTCACACCGCCACAGCCTCACTCCCTTCCACGCAAACCCCCCGCACCCTCCTCACCCAAAAACCCATCCTCAACCTCTCCCTCTCTACCTCCACCTTCCCCTCCCTCAAACTCAAGCTCAACCCCCGCCGCCGCTCCGGCCGCGCCTCCCTCGGCGCCCGCATGGCCTCCACCGCCGCCGCCAGCTACGCCCTCGCCCTCGCCGACGTCGCCAAGTCCAACAACACCCTCGACGCCACCACCCTCGACGTCGAGAAGATCGACGAGCTCTTCGCCGACCCCGGCGTCTTCTCCTTCTTCTCGAACCCTACGATCGACGCCGAGAAGAAGAGGAAGATCGTGGAGGAGATCGCCGAGTCGTCGAGCTTCCAGCCGCACACGCGCAACTTCCTCAACATCCTCGTCGACGCGAAGAGGATCGGGCTGGTGAAGGAGATCGCGAAGGAGTTCGAGTTCGTGTACAACAGCCTCACCGACACGGAGCTCGCCGTGGTGAGCTCCGTCGTGAAGCTGGAGTCGCAGCACCTGGCGCAGATCGCGAAGCAGGTGCAGAAGCTCACCGGAGCGAAGAACGTCAGGATCAAGACGGTTATCGAGCCGAGCCTCGTGGCTGGGTTCACCGTCAGGTACGGGAACTCCGGTTCCAAGCTGATCGACATGAGCGTCAAGAAGCAGCTTGAGGAAATCGCTGCGCAGCTTGATTTGGGTGATATCAAACTCACTGTATGAGATTTTTTCAACAAGATAAAAATTGCAACGCTTTTAATTGTTCGATTTGATTTGGTCCTACAGGGATATATTTTTGTTTTTTCAATTTGGGGCTAAGTGTATGTGTATGAACCCTAAGTATGTACAATGCATTTTTTTTTTGTTTTTTGTTTTTTTTTTGATATAGCTAATGTGGTTCTTTTGGGTTTGGTGGGTTTCCGGTAGCGGGTTTGGGTTCAATGGGTGAGATTTTGGTTGCTTTTTCCCAACTTAGGCGCTTCGTCGCAATGAGATGCTGGGGAAGTCTATATAATGAGTCAGTCAGACAAACTAAAATAAGTCTTTCGAATTTCTGTATGTATTATGCATGTCACATTTCTATAACTTGGTTTAGTGGGTATATGTTTTTCAATCTTTATTTAGAATAAAATTGGAAAAATATTCACTTTGGTCTTTGACATTATAATCGTGAATCACTTTAGTTTTAAACTTTAAAATAAGTCATTTTGGTTTTTGAAAATGTGGATCATGAATCACGTTAATTCTCCACCTTAATTTTGTTTGTCTCTTGTCAAATTTGTGTTTATGTGTCACATTAAGTGTCATGTAGAGATTGACACGTTCTACCTAATATGACATGTATGAGGGGGAGTTCAAATTGATCTTTGAAACTAGATTAAATAGGTCTCTAAAAGATTCACCATCTCATCAATATTAAGACACTAAATTCATATCTAAAGCTCATATTGCTGCAACCCTTCTTCCTCCATCCCTGCAACCCTCTCTCTAGGGGGCTTTCCTTTTATTCCTACGATTAACAAACTCTCCTTTTACCCTTTTTTATGCTAGGGGTTGGAGAAAGGCCCAAATTAGTATAAGGATGGTCTCTAGTGATGGGTTAATGGACAAGATCTCATAGGATTAGGGATAGGCTAGCTGGAATTTGGGCTAAGGTTAGGGTATAGAGAGGGCATCTTCTACGACAGTGTCCTCAACAAAGAAGTTGACCTAGGGGCCTTGGCTAAGGCTCTTAGCTGTCTCCGGAGCTCAAGAGTCAAGACCAAAACCCAAAGCCTTCGATCCAATCCCCACATAGTTCCTCGTTCCCCCTTCCATGCAGCCCCACAAAGGAATCTCGAGAGCCCCCATGCTTTTTCCCTTGAGGGTGCACTGAAGGACTAGTGTGGTCTGTTGATCTCGTTTTCTGACGCCTATATCAATGGCTACAAACCGGTCCAACCCAAAGAGAAATTTTGAAATATTGATATTAGATGCAACAGATCTTAGATACAGAAAATAAATGAAAGTTATATGCCGGTGCTATATAGCTAGCTAGCCCGCTGCTTATTTATTACTTTACATTGTATTTAAATTTGGATGGTATCATTGCAGCTGTCTGGCCTATAAATGGACAAACATGAATTGCATAGGCCAAGCTTCTTCCTTCTTTGTTGTAACTATTAATTGAGAAATATTTATTGCAATCTGTAAACTTCGAAGCCAAAAGTTTACAAAAACGTGAAATAGGAAAACAGCCATAAGAATGTGTATATACATAGAGACGAAGTTCAGGATGCGAGAGTCGTTGCTTCACAACTATCATGCACACATGCCAAGACATCTTTGTAATCTCTTGAAATGGTAAAAGAATCGTAGACCTTTCCATCACTGCTTTTCTTGTACTCAAATAGGAGAGATGCGTGGTTGAAAGCAGTCAATTTCACAAACCCAAAGTCATAGTCTCTGTAGAGACTCCACTTGGGAGTTACTTGGCTGAAATTGGACAAGTGGCTTCCTGCACCTCCAACAACAACATGAATTGTTCCATTCCCAACGCCCGAATAGTGAGACCTTTCTGTATTCACACATTGATTCTGCATATATTTGGTTTACCAGAAAGTTATTAGAAGTTCACAATTGCAACTGAGCACCCATGGCACTACCATAGATCACTTCAACGATTTGAAAATGACTTAAATATGTATAATTCATATACTAAATTTTGGTTTTTGACCATAAAAATTATGGTTTGATTTCAGCCTGCATTTTATAAAATTAAGCATAAATGATCTGTGCACAACTTCAAATGTTTATGTTCTGCAACCATGTTACATGAGTCATTTAAGGGCTATATAAACAAATTTTGGAAAGTTTTGCACTGAAATCAGAAAAAAAAAAAAAAAAAGGTTATAGGGACCAAAACATAGATTTGACATGTTCTCAAGGAACAAAAACATGCTTGAGCTATTTGAAAAGGATCAAGCATAGCAAGAAATGTATACAATGAATAAAAATCAAGGACTCACCTGATAAATGGGGCACGTCCTTTCGTAGTTATGGACATGACCATAAAATGCAATGTCCACTTTATACTTCTGCCACAGTCTCTGCAAACTTTCCCTTCCCATGGGCTCTTCAAATGAGCCATCCAAAGCATACCAAAAGTCAGAGGAATATCCGAGCACACGATGAGCGGCGAAGATCAGCCATGGCTGTTTTTGTCTGTCCACTGTTGCAAGGCAATGCTCAATGAATTTGTATTGGTCGGACCCTTCTCTCCAATCATGTTCAGTATCAGCTATACAGAAGCGAAACATGCCATAATCCGTTGCATACCTGCATATTCAGAATCTCATTTATGTTACTAGTTGCATGTAAAATATGAAAATGTGATTACTACATATCATTAAACTCAGTTTTGCCTATAAGAGTTATTCATGTTAGTATGTTAGAATACTTGAACCTATTGATTATGAACCATTTTAAGAAAAGCTCTCACTTTTGAGTTTAAATTAATTCAATTTGACCTCCTTTGAAACAAGAGAAAATCAACTTATTTAATGTTAAATTTCATTAAATCTGATGGTAATATGTTCAGCATCATTTCTTCTAACTATTTTCAAAGTTCAAAATTAAAATCAATGTTTTGAAAACCAAACCAATAATCAAAATGGCAAGACCTTCCTGGGTTGTTTGGTTCAATCAGTTAAACTCATGGTCGAACAGCATTAGAATTAAATATGCAGTGAAAGACAATGAACATAGCCAGTTCAAAGTCCAACCGATAGAATTAGCATGTCCAGTTCGTGTATCAAAATGCTGGTTGATATATATAATTAAATGAACAGGCAACAGCATCATTTTTTTTTCCTTGTAGAACGGAATTTACCAAAAACTTGAACGTAAAACATGGTCTGAGCCAAAACTCCACATTCGCCACCTGAATCTGTACCATCATAAAAGGATCCTGTGTTGGGCCAATCACGCTCATGATTACCACTGCAGGATGATTACACAATTAAACTTTAATATAAATGTAAATGAAATCTAATTTACTTGTCAATGGAAGAATGTATTAACAATAGGACAAACCTGCCAATCATATACGGCACAGTTGACGCAATAGGTTCCACTTGAGCTGTGAATTGATCCCACTGTGAAATGTATCCATTTGCATATGTTATATCTCCTATGTGGAAAACAATGTCAATATTTTCTAAATCCTTGATAAGCTGGTCAGTTGTGTTGAGTGAACCAGGTTGATAGTCACTATACTCATTTGAACCATCACGCTCTGCCTGAAACATATTGGAAGAAAAATTAATATTTTTCCCATCGTGAATGATGCTAAACAGTCATCCTCTTGAGAGTTTATCATTATTAACCAAAACCAGTTATCCATATCATGAGCCAGAGGGTTACATGGATCCTGGATTTTCAATTCTGTAATTACGGTACTGACAATAATTGACTCTCATCGAGTCCTCCAAGTAGACCAGGCCCACTCTTTTCCACCCACCAAATTTTTTTTAAAAAAGAGGAGATTAAAATGATAGAAAAAATGTCATTTTTTTTGTTTGTATTAGGGGTAGAATGCAGATTGACAAACCAAGTTAATGAAGTTTTATGGCAAAAATTTCAGTAAAATTATGACGTACAAGCAAAGTAGCTTCAAAGGGAAAAGCTTAAACTGATGCCAAATCACTGGTCAAACTAAGGGAGAAAAATCATCAGCAGACAGGGTTCAACACAGGAATTGATTGCAAATTTGCAACTAAATGGAGACTTCTGAGTTCTAAGATAGACAAGAAAGCAGCATGACTGTTAACCTAAATATCCCTTTTTAACCATTTCCAAAATATTGATTTTGTTAGTTAGTAGTTTATGATCTTCTTGAACTTAGTCAAGAGATATTGATCTTTTCTATTTTTGGATAGGTAGAAAAAGGCTCAGATTCTCCAAATGAGGAGCAAGGAGGAGGCCTCCAATACATGGAAACCCAAAACCCAGAAAACCCGAATCCCAAAAAATGAACACAAACCACAACAAAACCACAAAAACAACCCAAAAGAAACAACACAAATATGCTACCCCAACAACCTTGACCCCATAGACTAGAAACAAGCAACCACCACTTTACCCCTTTCCTTTCTGTTGTTTAGCCTTCTTGACCCGAGTACCACTAGACACATGTGATACCTTATTTCTCACTTGAGTTCTAATAACCATCATTGTTGTTGGCAGTCAACCCTAGCTTTTTATTGAAACCCCAAGTAAAACAGGGATCCATGAGAATGTCCCCATCCGAAGAAAAGACTTCTTCTCTTTCGGATTTTTTTTCCTTGGGGCTCAATATGCTTATTCCTCTTAAGAAAACCCTTCTTCACCATTTTTACAATCCTTTTTTTCTGTCAAATCCTCAAAAATTTGTTCTTCCTCTTGGATAGAGTATCCAATTCCTTCATCACAAGTTACCGAAAAGATATTGAATATATTGAGTTATTTTGCTTGATAAAGCCATCAATAGTAAGGATTCCTTACTTTGTCCATTCATTACATGCCCAAATATTGCACTTGGTTAGAGCATACCAGGTTCTTCCTCCCAAAGACAGATCAATCTTTTTCACTCTAAGTTCTATATACCAAACAATTACCATTACCTTCCCCATGTCACCAAATATGACAACTCGTTGAAGTGACTCCTGTCCGGGATAAGGTGATGACTTGAATGAATATTTCTTGCTCCAAATTTGTGAACCATTAGATAAAAGATGTCCCAATCGATATGTATACCTGAAAAATATATTTAAAGAAATTATAGCATAAGCCATAAACTCTGCCAGTTCCTCGTAGCGTTATAAAATGAAAATGGATATCTAACGGCATACTCTATATTTGGCCACAGATTTTTGAGGAAACTTGTGTGTATGAGACCAGGGTCGCGCCAACCTACAGTTCGTGCTGGTGAACCTGCAGAGTTGCAAAAGACACACTTTATACAGCACAGCTACATAAGAGCATCCTCTGAATTTCTATTGAAAGGAGATTACTGAATATAAGGTAGCATTTGGTACCTATCTCGGGGCAGAAGGGATGGAGGCAGGAAGATAGTAGAGACACGTCCCTTGCATTCCTTCTTTTTGGAAGTATAGAAATTAGCTTAAAAATTATCCCCAAGACATATTTCATGTGTCCCTCTTTTAATAAGGTACCAAATTAACTTAAAAATTGTCTTGAAATATGATAAATGAAAGTTTTTTTTGGCTACGTCCCCTTCTCCAAACATATTTCTGTCTCCACTGTCTCCATCCCTTCTGTTTGAGGACAACAACCAAACACTACCTAAGAGTTTCCAACCTATATGCAAGAAAGAATTAAAATTCCAACATTTAGTGCCAGGTGCAAAAGGAAGCAATAGCTTATTTGCTTTCAATCTGTATACAAAACACGAGAAACAATATCTGATGGCAATTCAATCAGAGAAACAATATTTTCAGTTCTTTCTTTCTTAACTTCTCAACCCTCCATTTCACAAGGTAACTCCCTAGTATAGCTTTATGGAATAGAAGTCTGTGTTCCTTGGTAGGTTTTAGTAACGCATTATAGAGACCATTATAGAAGGAGTGAAGTGTAAACCACATGGTTTCAATTTATTCAGATGCAAAATAATTAATGCTCTTCAATATAGCCAGGGTTTGAATAGTTACAGAAAATTCAATTTATCATTCTGGTTACATAATATTCAGAGTATTTATGGAATAAAAACCCAATGTGCTACCATGCTAAGAAGATTAAATAAACCATACCACACATGCTGTTACGACCAAATGTCAATGTTCCAGCAGGAGATTGCACAGGAGTTTTTCCCTTAATTCCCCACTCAACAAATGGTGTAGCTTCATGAATGTCATATCCACTTGTCCAGGTAACTGTCATCTGCATAAGACAAGCCCAATAAATACCTGCAAAGTCCTAGAAGTGATTTCTGAATGTTTTAAAACCGGAATAGCATCAAATTGTATTCCTATAGTATCATGTCAAACTTACTAATAATTGATGGATGTGTGTTCTAAATTTATTAATTTTATAGATCACATTATATAGTTACTTAAAAAATGGAAGAGAAAAAAAGAACATCCAACTATTGCATTCAAAACAGACTAGCTGTTCTATTTCAATTTAGATGGCTTCACTTAACTCGTCACTGCTAAACTCAAGTGAAGTAGGAGGTACAGTTGTTCATAGCTGTATACAATTGCTAAGTAGAATTAATCTTCTAGAAGGAGATATTTGTTTGTTGGTGGCCAAGGATGGCATAGTTCCTTAAAAGCCCCACCTAACATGATGCTTGATATAAAGGAAATGTGTCACTGAACTAAGGCTATAATAGAAGAAATAAAAATAGTGAATTTTATTACTTGACCAAGCACAATATCAAGGACTTCAAAGCGTGAAGATAAAGAGATAAACTTACTTCATCCCAAGACTTCCCTTGAGCGAGGCGTGGATATAGAGGTGCCTTAGGATTGATAAATGATATGACATTGGAAACTGCCACAAGTTTGGGCTGCAGGGCTCAATCAAATGATTATCTGGTTAGCGTAAAATATAATCATATTCATATTCTGAATGAAGATATGCTGGTTTGGTATTAAGTGTATATTGGCTTATTATACTGGTTTTGTAAACAGTGATGCTAGATCCAATCCAAGATTTTAAGGTCAGGTGAGACTCTATAACATGATGAGCATGCTTTTAGTTAGAACAAGAACGAGATAACAATTACAAAAGCCGCTGAAAGAATCCTGGACACACATTTAGTAGTCCGCCTGAAAATAGCGCAAAGGAGAAATCTGCACGTTGATTGATCAACTGGAACTTCAAAGAAGCCTTTCCTGTCTTTGTATACTGTGAGTTGGAGTAATTCACAAATTTGTACTGGTACAAACATTCAAATAAGTCACATGAGTAACTTACCACTTTGAAGTAGTTAATGCAATCAACAAGTTACGCATTTAGTGAACAACGACCCTAACCTTTATTGGAGCTGAGCATATGAATGGAGTCTGTTCTTTTGGATCATTCACCGGTGGACAGGTTGAAGAGCTGCCATTGAAGAAGATTTTCGTTTAGTTCTTTAAGCAAACAGTATAAGTGCAAGATCTAGAAAAAATTCAGTTAATGAGGATGAGTGCTAGTTGAAGCATCAGATTGTTTTTTCTATGCAATACTGAACAGAAATTCATCATGAGAAAGAGAGAGATGTACATTACTTGAACTTTGCAGGAGAGAAAACTCCAACCCAGTTATCTGCAGATGGGTCAGGGTAATCAAGGTCTACCCTCACCCATTGTGTATCCTCACCCTGAAACCATATTTACGTCAAAGCACACGAGTCAACTAAAACTACGTATCTTACCTATTCAATGCTTTATGATAGAAATCAGGATAAGCAAAGCTTAATTAGTAGCAAGTTGAGGGGTACCTTAGTGCCGAGAAGAGAAGGGGTGGCTGCAATGGAAGCGTTACTGTGGAGCGCCAGAACAGCTTTGTGAATTGCAATCTTGGAGAGTGGCTGTTCCCCAAAGCCATTGACGTGAGCGGAAGCGATGGTGAAGTTGACGAGCAACGCCACAAGCAGAAACCTCATGCTGCTGAACCTGAGGCGGCCTTGTACCCCCCATATGTTATGGATCATGACGGCGTTTTCACATGCAATTCTCGTCAACGAAGGGGGGGGGGAGAAAGAAAAGAAAAATAAAAAAGGTTTTTTTAATTTACTTTGGAGTGAAGAGTAGGGGGAAGTTGAATGTATCTTCCACCAACCAAGCTTTGGATTGAAGTCGTCGATGCATAGTTTCAATCACTTGTTTCTGTTTTCTACTTGCCAGTGGACTGACTAGTGGATGCTGCCGCCGCTACCTACGCCAATTTTCTTAGTTTTTGCCCTTTTTGTCTTTCACACAATTGATCCACTCAAAGTAAATTACCTTTACCGAAATTCAAAAACTTAAGTTATTCTTGATAACGGTGTGTGGTCATTTTTCTGTTGTAACAGGTTTGCTGGGACAATAATTTTGTTTGAAAATAAATTGTAACCGTTTGCAAATGAGATTTTGTGATTATAAATAAATGAAGTGACAATAATAACTTCAATTTATAATTTTAAGTAATGTTACAATATTATTTGTGACTCTAATTATTTTCATAACCTTATTTAACGTTATAATGTTACATAAACGTGAATTATAACTAATTGAATTGAATGACTAATCTAACTTATAATTTATAATTTCATTAATTAAAAAATTAATTTTTAAAATTTTAAGAATTAAAATGAATTTAACTTGTAATTAGGGTCGGCAAACGGGTTAGGTAAGACCTTAATAGACTTTTACTATTTGCGAGTTGATAAATACTTGTTATAAAATGGGAAATATTAAATTATATAATAGAAAAATTATTATGCATTTGTTATTTTTATATTTGATTATAATGACAAATTATATTTAATATAAATTATATAATTTTATGAAAAAGAAATATTTAAATTAATTTTACTTAAACAAATAAAAATTGGTTGAATAATAATATTTATTATTAATTTTGATTTTATAAAAATTTCCTATTTTTGTTATATTTTATTTATTAAATTCATACTTTTGATCAGAATTATTTGTTATTGTTACATAATATTATTATATTATACAATATGTTATTCAACATGATATCAAATGCTGCACAGTATTAAAATTAAGTCTTATACAAAGCAAGCCTTATACAATTTGATTTTATCCCATCTTGCGATTTTAACATCTTGAGATAGCTCATCTTGCCGTCTAAAATTTACATTCAAAAATATATTTTCACGATAGATAATGGAAAAGACTTCTTTTCTGTTAGTATCTTTTTCTCAAATTTAAAATGCGCAGCTATAAATACAGTTAGAGATTGTTCTCACTCAACGAAATTGCATGTGAAAACGGCATCGTAATGAGATCATATGGAGGTACAAGGGCATATTAACTTGTGGATTGGATTAACTACTACAAAAGTGGCGCATTACTTATCTGATTTATTTGAATGTTTGCACCACTACACCTTTGTGAATTGCGGATATGACATACATGAAGCTACACCGTTTGTTGAGTTGGCGTGACCCTGGTTTCATACACACAAGTTTCCTCAAAATTCTGTGGCCAAATTTAGTGTATGCCTTTTGATATCCATTCATGTTAATAACACAATGAGGAACTGCAGAGTTTATTCTATAATTTCTTTAAATATATCTTTCAGGTATACGTACCCATTGGGACATCTTTTATCTGATGGTTCACAAATTTGGAGCAAGAAATATACATTCAAGTCATCACCTTATCCCGGGCAGGACTCACTGCAACGAGTTATCATGTTTGGTGACATGGGGAAGGTAATGATAATATTTTGGTATATAGAAATTAGATTAAGAGGAAAAAGATTGTCTGAAACCAAGTGCAAAATTTGGACATGTTATGTATGGACAAAGTAAGGATCCTAACCACTAGTCTCTTAATCAAGCAAAACAGCTCAATGTATTCAGTATCTCTTCACTTCACTCTTGAAGATCATGAACTATTAGCTGATAACATCATCAATATTTTGGAAATGGTTAGAAAAGGATATTCAGGTTAACAGTACTCATGCTGCTTTCTTGTTTTCCACATAGGAGATATAACATATGCAAATGGATGGGATCAATTCACGGCTCAAGTGGAACCAATTGCATCAACTAAGCCATATATGGTTGGCAGGTTTGTCCTATACATTCTTCCATCGACAAGTAAATTAGATTTTTCAGTGTAATTGTGTAATCATCCTGCAGTGGTAATCATGAGCGTGATTGGCCCAACACAGGATCCATTTATGATACTACAGATTCAGGCGGCGAATGTGGAGTTTTGGCTCAGACCATGTTTTACGTTCCAGCTGAAAACAGAGCAAAGTTTTGGTAAATTCAGTTCTACACAAAAACAATCTGATGCTGTTGCCCTTTCATTTAATTATATATATGAACCAACATTTTGAAACTCCGACTGACCTGCTGATTCTATCGGTTGGTTGGACTATGAACTGTCTATATGTATTATCTTTCATTACATATCTAATTCTACCATGGGTTTAGTCGATTGAACCAAACGAACTCATGAAGGTCTTGCCAGTTTGTGGTTTGGTTTGTTTGAACTTTGAAAAGAGCTATAAGAAATGATATTGAACATATTACTATCAGATGAAATTTAACATTAAATAAGTTGATTTTCTTCGGTTTCAGAGGAGGTCAAATTGAATTAACTTGAACTCAAAAGTGAGGGGGTCATAACAAGTTATAGGCAAAACTGAGTTTATAATTCTAATGATATGTAGTAATGACATATTCGTATTTTATATGCAACTAGTAACATATGAGAATATGTAGGTATGCAACGGATTATGGCATGTTTCGCTTCTGCATGGCTGACACTGAACATGATTGGAGAGAAGGGTCCGAACAGTACAAATTTATTGAGCATTGCCTTGCAACAGGGGACAGACAAAAGCAGCCGTGGCTGATCTTTGCTGCTCATCGTGTGCTTGGATACTCCTCCGGTTCTTGGTATGGGTTGGAGGGCTCATTTCAAGAGCCCATGGGAAGGGAAATTTTGCAGAGATTGTGGCACAAGTATAAAGTAGACATTGCATTTTATGGTCATGTCCATAACTACGAAAAAGAGCATGCCCCATTTATCAGGTAAGGGGACAAATTGCCAAATATGCCATCACTTTATTTGAATTTGAACCAATTTGCACAGTTGGTGAGTCCATGATTGTTTCATTCGTTGGACGCAATTTATGTTGCGCTTCTCAAACTTGTTTTTGTTCCTTGAAAATTGATGAGAATGCTCTCATGTTCGTTTCAAAATGAACATGAGAGAGTCATGTTCGCATCTTCACCTCTCTTTAATATGATCCTCTTATGTTTATTTTAAACATGAGAGGATCTTGATCCTTTGAAAACATGCCAAATTTTGGTTTTGGTCCCCATTAATTTTTTTTTTATTTTAGTGCAAAATTTTCCAAGTTTTGTACATTTAGTCCTTAAATGACTCATGTAACATGGAGCAAAAACATAACATTTTAAGTTTGTTTAAGGATCATTTATGATCATTTTAAATAAAAGAAAATGAAGACTGAAATCATACAAAATTTTATAGGGTCAAAAAACCAAAATTAGTATATATTTGTAAACTAAAAACATATTTAAGTCATTTTCAAATCGTTGAATAGATCTATGGATGTGTCATGGGTGCTCATTTTCAATTGTGAACTTCTAGTAACTTTCTGATAAACCAAATATATGCAGAATCAATAGTGTGTGAATACAGAAAAGCCTCACTATTCAGGCATTGTGAATGGAACAATTCATGTTTTTGTTGGAGGGGCAGGAAGCCACTTGTCCAATTTCAGCCAAGTGTCTCCCAAGTGGAGTCTTTACAGAGACCATGACTTTGGATTTGTGAAGCTGACATCATTCAACCGTTCATCTCTCCTGTTTGAGTACAAGAAAAGCCGTGATGGAAAGTTCTACGATTCTTTTACCATTTCAAGGGATTACAAAGATGTCTTGGCATGTGTGCATGACGGTTGTGAAGCAACCACTCTAGCGTCCTGAACTTCCGTCTCGACGTATATTGACGTTCTTGTAGGATAACAATTTTGTTAGTTATGATTTATGTTAGGATTTAAATTCAAAAATTTGTTTTTTTTTATAGGTTTAGATTGATCTCATATCTCTAAATAAGTTATCCTTTGTAAATAATTTATCTATTTAATAAAAAAAATTGGTATAATTCACACTTTGAGTTCAAGCAGATTTCGAGGTTTTTTATTTCGCAAGAGCTTGAACCATGGACAATTAAGAAACAGCCTAGCACTTCCACCACCAAGCCAACATTGAACACATGTCGTATCACTAAATAATATATATGGATGATTCTAGTGAGAGTAGTGATTTTATATGAGAGTAAGAAAAAGTGAATATTGGTCATTAAGTCTTTTATGAATGATTAAGATTAAAAATTATGAAAATGTCTTATGATCACTTAAAAAGTTACATAACTTTTGTGTTCTAATTTTAATCATTCATAAAAGATTCAATAGTTAAAATTCACTTCTCGCCCATCTCATATATAAACATTCATCTCAGAGTCATCCCCTCACACACATATGCATTTATTTAAACATCCATAAATAAATATAACTTAATAAATATATATATATATAACCTAAAAAAAATTCACATAAATAATATGCATTTATTTAAACATCCATCATAACATAAAATGACTTAAAAATACATAAAAATGTTCAAATTTCAAATTTTATATCATACATAAACACTTTCGTCGGTTGTATCATGATCATATCAAACTAAACCTAAGACAGGCCACATGGATAGCAATCTAACAAATAACAAAGTCAAACGGGGTTCAAAAAAGCTTGTATGATCCTAGAATAGGTGGGAGGGAGACAACGGGAAAAAGGGGAAATAAATAAAACCCTTAAAGAATACAAAGAAACGGAGATCACAGAGAAAGAGTGGACTTATCGGTGTTGGGGTTGGAGAGATACCTCTTGTTATTAGAAAAGCCTCACATGCAGGTCTTGCTTGATCTTCACCTACGAGAGCAATTGAAGCCGCCCATGGATACAACAGAAAGAAAATAATCATAAAATTTTTATTAGTATCTAAATCGAAATCAATTCATACAAATGAAGAAATTGAAATTCGTAACCAAATTAGTGCACTATGATCTCAATTTGTAAAACAATAAGCAAATTCAATTGAGAAAGTAATGTCATTTTTTTTCCTTTACTAAACCACATGATTTTGCCTTTTTAAAGAAAAAAATAAAAAAACAAAACCAAGCATGACTCAATCGGGTCGGGTTAGACTGGGTTAAGCCGAGTTTGAAATGTAGTTGATCCAATAAAATAACCAACATGGTCCTATAGCCGAGTCACCGGATTTTGGGTTGACTAGGTCAGGCCAGTTCGAGTTTTATAATTATGGTTTGTAGTGGATTGTTTTTTTCTTGCTTTTTGGTTATTGCAAAGAGTGCATCCTTATTATCTGTAATAGTGATTTTGGTAGATTTAATTTTTGGATGTACACGATGAATTGTTGTAGAGAAATGCATGAAATTTGAATTTGATTTTTGGACCTGTGGCTTTTATCTTTTGGGGGAAGTAACCAAATCTAGAACGATATTGGTGATTGAGTGTTTTGGTTTTTCGAACTTTTTTTTAGGTTTATTGATTTTTCCGGTGATAGGGTATCAGATCCGGCAAAGGTGGGGTGACGTTGGCGGTAAGAGTAGGGGGAAATGGATGGTGGCAGAATAATGACTGGGAGAGAAAATTTGAAATGTGAAAAAGGATAAAATAGTAAGTTAAAATAAAATATTATTAAAATATGAATATATTTTATTATATTATTAATTTTTCAAATATAATCTTAACCATTCAACACATTTTTAAAGGTTCA
>QANU01087117.1:0-28519 GCA_003254905.1 Nissolia schottii | reverse complement strand
TCACATTTTAAATTAACAATAGATATATAATTTTGGATCTTACTTTAAGATTATCATTCTCTACATATTTTTTGCAACAAAGACCATCATCTCTAGACATCTTTTAGCTCTAAGAAGTAACAATGTAGGG
Organism: Nissolia schottii; assembly: GCA_003254905.1. Lineage (NCBI taxonomy): Eukaryota > Viridiplantae > Streptophyta > Magnoliopsida > Fabales > Fabaceae > Nissolia > Nissolia schottii. Next base: position 28,389 of record QANU01087117.1, on the reverse strand, counting down.
GTAATCACTGTAATATGGGTTTGGGGTTAGGAAATTTCAAAAATATGGGTCAATACAGAAAATTACCAAAGTGTGGGGCGAAAATCTGAATTTGCCATTCTGTGGGGCGAATTCAGAAATTTTGTCAAAATTTCAAAAAAACAAAAAAGGGACAGGGGCGCAGGTGCTGGGACAGGGGCGTCGACCATCGGGAAAGGGAAAAGGGGGACCTGAATTCGGCACTACCCTGGGCGAGTTCAGGGTGGCGAATTCAGGCCGTCAGTGGCGCAGCGCAGGAGACAGGTGGCAGCACGAGAAAACGCAAACGGAAGACTGAATGTGGGGGGCCTTTGAGCAGGCAAATNTGAATGTGGGGGGCCTTTGAGCAGGCAAATTCGGTGGGGGGGGGACTAGTTCTTTAAATGGGAGACATGGTCCCCCACATTCCCTCACCTCACCTCACCTCCCTTTCACTGTCTTCTTCCTTTCACTTTGAAATTTTTTTTTTTTTGGAGTGCCTCCCTCCCTGCTTCCCGTTCCCTCTTCCCTGAACCCTCTTTTTCATTTTATTTGCTTCAGCCATAAACAGGTAAAAAGCCCTCCTAACTCTCTATTTTATATTTTGCTGGTTTGTTTTTTTTGTAAGTTTATTTATTTTAGGTTATAATATTTTGGTTTCATTATTCTTAAGTTTTTTTCTAGGACTTCAATTAAGTAAGTAATTTTCTGGTTTTTATGGCAGAAATAAATTAATTTTTTTCTACTTCAGTTATAAGTAGTTATACAGCAGTGTTTAATTTGTTGTATTTAAATTGTAAAAATTTTCGTTTTAAATTAGTTATAATAAAAAAATATTTCTTTGTATTTAGGTGAAAAAAAAGTAGTATTACGATGGTGAGACGAAAAGAAGATGATACTGTAAATTCGTTGCTACACATCTCAGAGCAAATCTTGGAAAATTATCAGGTTTATGTTGACTTTTTATCATCATTGTTATTATTGTTATTATTGATATTATATTATTATTGCTGTTATCATATTATTATTATTATTATTGTTGTTGTTGTTGTTGTTATCATATTATTAATATTATGTTATTATTGTTGTATTTTGTAAAATTGTGAAAATAATGACTCTTATAATTTTAATATAAAAAATAAATCATATTATGTAAGATATGTATTTATTTTTTTGCAATGAAAAAGTAGTGTTTCCAAGTTAAAAGCAAACAATTTGTACCACAAATTTAAAAAACACAAATAAATAGACTTAAAAAATATAAATAAATACAAATGTGAGTTGATGAAAGAGTTGTAAATAACATTTTTCCTTTCCAAATAAATTATAGACCCCAAAACAATTCAAATTTGACTTGTTCCTTTTTTTTTCAACTTTTTTACAAATAAATACGGTTTTGAATAAAACTTTAGTCTATATTTTTTTAATGAAATGGACAAGTTGTTTTTAACAAAATTTGGTTTGTGTACTAGGCCATTTAAAGATATACAATTTATTAGTCTATACATATTCTATTTTTTTTTATTAGGCCATTGGAAGATATTGTGATATTCTATTTTTTTTTTTAAATTTGGTGGTATCTTTGATAATTTCATTTAAATATCTATAATTGAATTTTTTTAAAAATGTTTGTTACAACTTTGTTGTAGTGATAGATAATTCCAAAAATTAAAACATCCCTAAACATATCTAACCTTAACCATAACCCTAACCTAACCCAAACATAACCCTAACCATAACCCTAACCTAACCCAAGCATAACCCTAGCCTTAACCTTAACCCAAACCCTAACCCTACCCTTAACCCATAACCCTAACCCTAACCCTAACCCTAACCTAACATAACCCTAACCCTAATCCTAAACCCATAACCCTAACCCTAGCCTTAACACTAACCCTAACCTATCTGTAGCCTTACCCTAGCCATATCCCTAACCCTAATAATAAAACATAACCCTGAGTTTTTATTATTATTTTACTATTATTATGACAATTATACATTTGTAACACTTATTATATTATTTTGGGTAAAATCTAATGCTAAGTTATTGTTACAGGGTGCGCGGGGGCTGCGTACTAGACATGGGTTTATTGAGCCACCAAATGCCCTAATACATCCGTATCTGGAAAATGCCGGCCTACTACATGCATCCTTGTTACCACAAATTCCTATAAACCAAGGTCTCATTTCTGCGCTTGTTGAGAGGTGGAGACCGGAAACGCACACATTTCATTTACCACACGGGGAGTGTGCGATCACGTTGGAGGATGTCAACATGATACTGGGGATTTCCACAGAGGGCGATGCCGTGACTGCCACACAAATTGTATTCATGGGACAAGGTCTTATAACTCTATGCAAGGAACTTCTTGGCATTACACCTGAGGCCGAGGACATGCGCTTATCGTTTATTAATTTGGTTTGGCTGAATAATCATTTTGGCCCCGATATCCGCCCTGACCTTGATGAGCACGACATGCAGGAGATCTTGGAATGGCATGCGCGCGGATACATTTTGCGCATGTTTGACAATTTTATGTTCTGTGATAAGAGCGGCAATTGGATCCACTCCAAATACTTAGCCATCCTTCGAGATTTGGGTGGCCTACGAAGATACAGTTGGGGTTCGGCCATCCTAGCAGTGCTGCAAAGAGCACTTTGTCGTGCGACGCGCACCAATTGTAAGGGAATAAGTGGTTGTATGGTGCTCATTCAAGTGTGGGCATTTTATAGATTCCCTACGCTTGCACCAACCCCACATGATCCGTTCCAGTTTCGTTTTCCTCTTGCGGCAAGGTAACTGAATTATCATTAGTCGAATAGATTATGTTTTTCATTATCATTAACTCAATTAATTGAATATGTTGCAGATGGGCTAACCACGTGTACATTCATAATGTACACAATATTACTGTCAAGGAATGCAGAAATGCCATTGACGATATGGCACCAGACGAGGTTTAACCTAACACCTTCAACATANAGTTTTAGCAGCATAAGAAACAGTGAAAAATGAATCACAATATAAAACACAGCAATACAAGCACTAACAAAAAGTTCAATAATGCTAGAGCATTGGTTAAAACTAATTAACCTGTGCAGAATCAGAAATTAACAGCAACACAAGATCACTGCCCGATATAGTTTCCCATATGTCGCCTAGGGTCCCTTTCTCCTCAGAAAAACCAGCTGCCCGGGCTTCAGCAAAGGAACTAGAACCCTTCCTTAGCCCAACCTGCGATCACAAAAAAACGTTACAAAACATGTTTTAACAGCAATCAAATCAACAACCACACTTGCACCGTACACCAAACCAACTAACAAACAAATGAAACCCAAAACCTCACCTTGACCACAATATCAGACTTAGCTTCAGAAAGTGAGTCCCTGAGATTCTGGGCTTGAGCAGGTCCCTGACAATTACAACAACAAAATTAACAATCATATCATCAAAATTAGGGATTGTGTCGTCAAAAAATAACGAAAAACACATTTTAATTAAACAAGTGAGTCGTTATAAATAAATTTATCATTTTGAGCATTCACAGTGAGAGAGAATAAACAATCACCTGCGAGCCCCAACCAATAACGCCAATTTGCTTAATCCCTTTGAAAGCATCTGGCAACAAAGGGAACAAATCCCTACCTCCTCTCACGATATACTGCAAAAGTCAATCCAAACACATAACATCAATCAATCAATAAAACAAGTTTGAAAATTTTCACAAATCAGGACAATGAGAGGAATTTCTCGAAGCTTCTGGAAGAAAAAGAAGAAAAGGCAGCACCTCGTCGTGTCCTGCGAGGCTGATCTTCTCCTTCTTGAAGACGGAGGTGTCAAAATCGAGCGAGGCCGGAGGCTTCACAGCCGGCGCCGACGAGACCATGCGAGCGGCGAGAGCTCCGGCGGCGGGGCACGGTCGAAGCTTCAGGGATCCGAAGCTGAGCTTCGAAGAGAACGAAGATTGTTGGAACGCGAGGTGGTTGGGGCCGGCGGCGATGCTTCTGGTGACCGGGTTAGCTAGGGTTTTGGAGGCGGAGGAGATTGCCGGGGAGAACGACGTCGCAGCCACCATTATAGGAGGAAGGAGAAGAAGTAGCAGAGTAGCAGAAGTACGAAGAGAAGCGAAGTGGCGCACGGAAGTTGGTTAAGAGTATTTTATAGTGTGGGAGTCAGGGAGTGTGCTGGGCGTGTAAGAATCCCGTTACCCTAACCCTGTATCCGAAATACTTTTTATAAAGTTTTTTTCTTTTTTGGTATCTACATTTTTCACAAATATATTAATATTTTATTATATTTAAGCAATTGTGATTTAATCATAAATTTAAAATAATAATTTGACATTGCGAGACACATAATAAAATATTAAATATTACAATATTAATACTCTTAAATTTTATAGAGTCATGAGTAAACCCCTTTTATAAATTAAAACAAATCATTAAAAAAATATCCTTATATGAGATGTAAAAAAAAACCTTAAATAAGGAAAATATATAAAAGATATAAATTTTGGAATATTTAATAAATTAAAAACTTAAAAGCTTTACATTTTGTGTAATATTCTCTTTAGCTTTTTTATAATCTATTATAAAAAATATATGTTTTAACAAAATTATAAAAAAAAAAGGTGATTAACCTGAAATGAATTAAACATATAATTTGACACTTTTAGCGTGTAATATGGGAATAAAATAACTTGCTTTAATTTTAATAACAATTTATTATTACAAATATTATCTATATACAAGTTGTCCTCTATTCATATTTTTATAAAATTCTATCCATTAATGTTCTTTTTATTAAATTATACTTCCTTCAATTACTTTTGATTGTCTATTTAAAAAAACTATATATTGTCTACCAAAAAAAATATATATATCATTTATTGTTTAAGAATACTAATATAGTATTAACAAGTTTTATCTTTTTTTTTGATCACTTATAGACACAAAAATATTCTATTTAAATAATGTCATGTTTATTTAATCTTTGAAAAAACGTAAAACAAAATACTTATGAATTAATAGAGGGGTATATACTGTATCCTGTCATGCAACCAAAAAAAAGGAGTATATACTTCAGAAAGAATCTAAATCTAAACTCAACAATCATGTGTGTTGAAATGCGCACGCGACAACCGTGCAAGTGGTAGGTGAGACAGACAACACAGATTTTATGTTGGAAGTATCATCAATTTAACTTATTTTATTTAGGATTAAATATCTTTTTACCTCTTAAAAAATTATAAATTTTGTATTTTATTTTTTAATATTTTTTTATTAAGAAATAGTCTCTGACAGATTTTTTTTTTTGTTTAGGATTTAGTTCTTGCGATCAAATTGAGTCATTAACTATTAACATGACAGTTAACTTAATCAACGTAACAAGCAACGTGCCTACACAAAATTCACACGTGACCTATCACGTGACCAAGTTAACTGTCAAGTCAGTTAACAGTCCAATTTGATGATATGAACTAAATCCTATATAAAAAAAAAGACTATTTTTTAACCAAAAAATTTTAAGAGTAAAATATAAAATTTATAATTTTTTAAGAACTAAAAACATATTTAACTATTTTATTTATTTATATTTGTTATGAATAATAGTAGTTGCTCTTACTTGACTTATGTGTTATTTATAGAACGAGAATTGTACAATTCAAATATAAAATATATTAATATAAAAGAAATTATGACTTAAAGCTAAATTTTAATCATATTTTTAAATTCAGAAATTAAAAATAAATTTTTCATAATTTAATATAGTAATACAATTTTCATAAATATATCTAAAAAATAATTAATTTTAATACACAATTAGGAATGACAATAAGATGGGTGGGAGCAAAGGATAGACCTCTGTCCTCCCACATTGTGGATGAAAATTTAGTCTATTCTCAAATGTTGTGTTTCATTACTCTGCATAGATAAATAGATACCGAAAGAAAACTAATATATCATAAAATAATTTAATATTTTGTCTGAGTCCAATACAAATGAAATTGTCAAATGATAACCTATGAGTGTTGATAACTTGGTCCGACTCAATGGCCTAACTTAGCTCAATTTTTTTAGTCGGTTCAAATTATTAAATTTGATCTAGTCGCCTTTTGGGCTAGATTCGGGTTATGTATCAGGTTGACCTAACTTGGTTGAAATCATATAGTTCTTTAAGTTTATATTTTTTGTAAAAATTAGTGATAAATTATTAAACATTTATACTTCAATTAATATTTTTTGAAAAATGTCTCGGTGCCCAACTTGGTCCCTAAATATTTTAAAGTGCCAACTTAGTGCCAGAAATTTTTTTTCGGTGCCAACTTGGTCTCTAATTTTTTTTCCTGTTATTGCCCATATTAGTCTGTGAAAAAAATTAAACAAATGGATTAAGTTGGCCAAATAGAAAATCAACGACTAAGTTGACACTTTAGTTTTTTTCAATCACCAAGTTAGGCACTAAAACATTTTACAGGGACCAACTTGGGCATTATCTCAAACTTAAAACACTTGAAATAAAAATAATTAAAAATCTAAATGGTAACAATCATCAATTCAATAACCATTTGGTTTAGTGGTAAAGGGTTAGTCAACCACAAAGTGACGAATCATAGTTTAAATCTCAGTTCAAGAGTCATCTAAAATCAAGTGTCAGTGCTCGTATAAAATGAGTATTTTTTTAAGTCAATCCAAACATGTCATGTCTAAAGAAAAAATGTTTGGAAAGAAAATGTTGGACATAATAAAACTCATACTTATGTAAGTGTGGATGGGTATTAAAAGAAATTAAAAGGTGAATACTCACATAGGTCCTTGAGTTTTTGCCCGTCGGCCACTTACATCCCTGAAAATAAAATATGTCCTTAGTGATCCCTGAATTTTTCATCTGTTACCCCAATTCATCCCTCTGCCAGTTCGCAACGTGGCGTTGCTAATGTCGCCTACTCATCACCAGACATTCAATTTAGTCTCCAAGTTTATAATAAATGCTCTAAGTAGCCCCTAGATAATTATATAATTGCCCAAATAAGTCTTTCACCTTATATTAAATATAAATATTTTTTATACACCCTAAATACAAGACACTCTTAACAAGTAACATTTTATGAGAACAAAAAAATATACTAAAAAAATTAATATAAATACACTATCTCTATCAAATCGCACTCTTTCTTTTGTTTTCACTCTTTCTTTTGATCTCACTTTCTCTACTTCATCTTTATATCATGTGCGTAGAGCTGTCAAAATGAATTTGACCAATTTACCCAATTAAATGGAATAACCAAACATATAAAATTCGGTTCGCGAATAGCAAAAGCCCCATTAAGGTCCAACCAGTTTAATCTGTGGGTTAAACAGGTCGGACTGACCCGTTTGACAGCCCTACACGTGAGCTTTTCAACATAATAAAAAATAAATGTATCAATTATTATAAAAAATATATTAATGTTTATACAAAATTTTATCAACATAACTTTACAGCGTGCAAGTATCATTACGATGGTATCAACATAATAAAAAAAAATATCAACGCTTATGACAAATGTATTATGTCTTTACATCACACAAGTATCAACATAGTGATAAGGTATCAACGTTTGTTGTAAAAAAAAAGGTACTAGCATGTTGGTATTGTCGTAATATGTTGATAAATTTTTTTTGCAAACGTTAATATATTTTTAATATGTTGATAATTTTTGAAATGTTGATATTTTTTTCAAAAATGTTGATACATTTTTATGATATTAATATCCACATGACAAGTGAGTTTTAGATAGAAGTGGAATAGTGAAAGTAGAGGAGAGAGAGTTTGACTTGATAGAGAGAATGTATGATTTCGATAGAGTGAAAATGTGTTTAAAATACTAATAATTAATATTGTTGATACCATTTTTAACAAGTATTGATATCTTTGCAATAATTGTTGATACATCGTAAATACGTACAATTGTAGAGCCACTTTATGAGAAACGAGCAAAAAGATAAAACAATCTTTTTTCTTCTAAAGGTATCAATGATTGTTAAAAATGCATGAACGGTTGTTAAGAAAACTATCAACACTTGCTAAAAAAAAGTATCAACACTATTATTTTTCAATATGTAGAACATATTTCCTTTTCGTTAAATCACATACTCTCTTGTAATAAATATATGTTGATATTCGCATGCTGTAAAGACATGTTGATACATTTTTTTTAATAAATATTGATATATTTTTTATCATGTTGAAAAACTCATGTGATATAAAGATGGAATAGAGAAAGTGAGAGCAAAAGAGAGAGTGCGATTGGACGGAGATACTGTGTTTATATTAAATTATTTTATTATATTGTGTAGTTCTCATGTAATGTCACTTATCAAGGACGTATTGTATTTAGGATGCACAAAAAAATTCTATTTAATAAAAGGTTAATGACTTATTTGGGCAATTATATGATTGTTTAGGAATTACTTAGAGCATTTAGTGGAAGGTCAGGGACTAAATTAAAGGTTTGAGATGAGTAGACGATGACTTAGAACAACGTCGTTACGTTGGGATGAACGGGGTAATGGATGGAAATCTTAGGGATGACTGAGGACATTTTTTTTTGTTTTGGGACCTATGTGGCCAATGCTGAAAAGCTCAAGTGTTGTGTGAGTATGCCCCCCAAAATTAAATTAAGGCTCTGTTTCTTATGTTATATAGGATAAAACTTGATAGTATTGAACCTAATAATATAAGATCTGATAATATAAGACATGATAATATAGTATACGTAATATGTTATATAATTTTTAACACTATTATGTGTTAGATATGTGACATATAATTCTATACTTTTATTCCAATTTTTGATGTCATTATATTATAAGTTAGGGTAAAATTAATTTTATAAATAAAAATACCCATGTACATGATTTTTCAAAAATGAAATTTAAAAAAAAAAATTAAAACTAATTAAAAATTAGATTTGCTAAAAAAAATATTATTGTTAAAATTGGTAAAATGCATCAAGAAATGGTCCCAATAAATGCCCAACAAGAAGAAATCCCCCCCCCAAAAGTATACATAGAACCAACGTCATTTCAGGCCAAGAAATTAAACAAAATGCACGTTTGACAATCAATTGCATCACACCAACCTACCTAATCCACCAAAATCCATAACATCTCCAAACATAGTTTATTCTTGAATCAAACTTTTGATTCCATTATTATTATATTATGCGTTACTTTAACATTAAATTATAAAAGACATTAAAAGATTAAAAGTGAAAATTTTCACTCTAATAAAATAGACAAATTTTAATCCTAATTATGACCTCACATATTTTGTTTAATTTAAGAAAAAAAGGAAAAAAGTTAATATATTTATGACATTTTATTTTAATATATTGTGTTATGCAATTTTATTTTTACACTAAATTTTTTTGTAAAATTTTTAAATTGGATAAAAATATTAATTATTTTTTAATTATTTTTTAAAAATAGATTTTTGAAACCCTAAATATGATCAGATGAAGGACATATAATTGATGAACATACACAAGGTGAACAACGTCAATATAACTAAAAGCATTAAAATATTATATCAAACCAAACGCAGGGTGAAATAAACGCAGACTGTGTTGCATGGGTAGTCCCATTTTGGGTATCTCATTTTTTCTGGAGAACCCGTATAGTTACGCATCAGGTATGAATATATCATAAATACGCACAAATACAATTGAGTACGTACCTTTTTTTTTCTTTTTCTTTTTTCAAAAATGGGTACAGTTTTGAATATGACTGAGTATTCCTATTTATGAAAACTATGTTATNTAAAATTTTTAAATTGGATAAAAATATTAATTATTTTTTAATTATTTTTTAAAAATAGATTTTTGAAACCCTAAATATGATCAGATGAAGGACATATAATTGATGAACATACACAAGGTGAACAACGTCAATATAACTAAAAGCATTAAAATATTATATCAAACCAAACGCAGGGTGAAATAAACGCAGACTGTGGTTTTAAGATGAGATTGACTAATGTTATTTAGTAGAAGTACTAAAGTGGAATGTTGTGAGTTATCAAATTATCAAATCTGTTGTGAGTTAAAAGTTAGAAAGTTAGAGAGAGAAAGTTAGAGAGAAAAAGTTAGAGAGGTTCTGCTTGTTTCATGTCTACGATCCCTCCGCTGCCTTCTCCTCCTGACGGAGGAGGCAACCAGGCTGTGGTCGGCTCCTTCAAGGAAAAGCTTCTGAGTTCTACAAGTCGGAGAGCAATCTCAAAAGAAAGAAGGGGAGACCTTTTCAAATTGAACCTTGCGAAAGCGGAGTTGGTTGATGGGAACAGACTGCTACCAAAGATAACATTGGCCCCATCAATAAGAGAAGAAATCAGTGCACCATGGAAGGATGCGTTAGTAATCAAACTCATTGGTAAAAAGGTGGGTTTCATCACTATACGAGATCGTCTTTCTAGGTTGTGGCGCCTTGCTGGAGGTTTCGATATCATGGATATTGGCTTCGGTTATTATGTGATACAATTTGTGTCAGAAGACGATAAAGCCAGAGTTTTAGAGGGAGGACCATGGATGATTTTCGATCATTATCTATCTATTCGTCCTTGGTTCCTAGATTTTGATTCGGCAACAGCTACCATTGATTCAACATTAGTATGGATTCGATTCCCATGGTTAAATGTAGGGTATTATGACGAGGATATCTTGTTGAGCATGGCGAGCATGGTGGGTACTCCGATAAGGGTAGATCAAACCACGTTATTATCGTCAAGAGGGAAGTTTGCACGGGTTTGCGTGGAAATCAGTTTACGTCAACCGGTGGTAGGTAAAATTTGTTTGGATAATAAATGGTATTGCATAGAATATGAAGGCCTTCATATTATTTGTGCTTCGTGTGGATGCTAAGGACATTTTTCCAAGGATTGCGGGAGTTTTGCTTCAGAAGTTGGAAAAGAGATGGTGCTTGACAACGCCCCGAACACAGGTGACGGTATGGCGGTGAACTCTCCGGCTGAACGTGCGACGGCGGCACCAAAGAAAATAAATTCTAATCTTTCCATTAATGCTGCAATGATTGAAATATCGGAAGATTGCACACATGGGGAATGGCTTACTGCATCACGGAAATCAAGGAGCAAAGGGAGATTTGTTTCTAATTCCAACTTAAACGTGAAATCAGATTTGAAAGGAAATCAATTTCAAATTTTGAGTGAGGAAAATGTGGCATAAATTCAGGAAACTAAGGAGAAAAAAAAGGAAGTGAACAAGAGCCAAGGAAAGACACGGTTACAGGCTGGAATTAAGGTGGGACCTCCTAAATGGTTTAAAAAAAAAACTGAACCCACTAAAGAGTCTCTGCCAAACAATTCTGTTGGTCTTAGCAAATCACAAAAAAGCCCAAATTTGGAAATCTCACTAGATGAGCCTTCAGTTTTCAACTATGAGCCCAACTGTGAAGAGACACCACGAGCCCATTCTCAACCCACGAATGCAACACGCAGCAGCAAGCTGACCCGGAAGCCCATTCACGAACATGTTGCCATCGTCCCCAACAGCAGCAGCATGACCTTCAGCGGCACCAACCAAGAGGCACCACCAGGAAGTAAAGCAAATCACGACGCCGAAGTAAGCACACAGCAACCGAAAATCGCTGCCCTCAATAACAGCGAGAGAACATTCAACATTGATAAACAAAAGTCAGCGACAGGGAACCATGAGTGGGAGCAGGTCGTCCTCAAGGACAACGAGAGAATCATCAGCGCCGGTAACCGCGATGCAGCAACAGGAACCATGGCGTCCCTAACAGTTCATGAGCGTTTTTCTGATAGGCAAAGCATGAAGCTAGGGAAAGAAATGGTGCTTAATCCGCGGATGGGAAAAGTGGAAAAATCAAGCAAAAACCCCAGTAAATCAGATAATAGGAAGAAGGCCCTCATTGATTCTAAGTTTGACACTGCTATTAAACTTACTCAACCGAGATTAAAAGCCAATTTATGCAGCAAGACGAGCTACAGCTCCGTGAGGAAAGAGTAAGATTTGGCAAAACTATTGGAGGAAAATCTTTGTTCGTTGAAAAATTTTGATATTGCAGTGAACAATTCTGAAGACAATATGATGGAAGACGTTATGGTAGGGGAGGATCTGAAACATGATCCTCCTGACCCAGGCTCCATAGTAATTAACAAAGAGGCTCAAGAAGTGCAGAACCGCCTGAACTCCTTGGAGGACAATATCGAACTGATCTTGTGTGTTGAAGGAGAAAGTAAGGAGAGGGGAAATTTTCCTTGAGTGAGGATCTGTTTGTTCTTTCCTATCTTTTGTTGGTTGATGGATCAAAATATCATGGTGTGGAACTCTAGAGGTGCAGGAAAAAAGGCTTTCCCTGCCCTTGTGAAAGATCTCTGTAGAAAATTTAATAGCTCCTTCTTGGCTATTTTGGAACCCCGTATAAGCGGCAACAGAGCGCGAGAAGTTATTAAAAGAACTGGCTTTGATGGAAGCCACATTGTGGAAGCTGAAGGTTTTGCAGGTGGTATCTGGTGCCTCTGGAATTCATCTGTCTTTCAGGTTACCCCTATATCATCATCTAGGCAAATGGCCCATCTAAAAATCTCCTGGCAAGGGGAACAACATTGGTTCTTGACGATTTGTTATGGCCGACCTCAAGCTCTGCTTCGGAGAGATCTTTGGCAGGATATTTGTACCATTGGGGCTTCTATGGTGGATCCGTGGTGTGTCATTGGTGACTTTAATGCCCTTCTATCTGGAAGTGAACGTAGTGGTGGCTCTGGTCCGCGTCCTCCTTGTAAAGCATTCCGCTCATGTGTTGAAGATTGTCAGCTTATTGATTTGGGATTCCAAGGACCTTGGTTCACTTGGCAAAAGGGGAACTTGAAAGAACGCTTGGATAGGATGCTCTGTAATGCTGCCTGGCAACTGAAATTCCCGGATGCCTCTGTCTCTCATCTCCCGTGTCTTTCCTCTGATCATTCTCCTTTGTAGGTTAGAACTAATAGTAAGGCTCGGAATACTGCCTCTGAAAAACCATTCTGTTTTCTGGCTGCTTGACTGACTCATGCCGATTTTGCTTCTATGGTTAAAGACTGTTGGGACACAAATCTGAATTGGCATCAAAATGTGGAAGCCTTTTCTAGTGCTGCGAAAGATTGGAATTGGAAAGTATTTGGAAATATTCTGAGGAAAAAAAAAAACTTCTAAACAGGCTTTGTGGGATTCATACTGCTCTGGCTAAGGGTTATAACCCCTTTCTTTCTAATCTTCTTAAAGAGATATGGGGAGAATATGAAAAAGTGCTTATGGAAGAAGAGGTTCTCTGGGCTCAAAAATCTAGATGCAAATGGATTTCTTGCGGAGATAAAAACACGAAGTACTTCCACATCTCTACTCTTGCTAAAAGACGTCGAAATAACATTAAGTCCCTACAGTCTAGCGATGGTACCTGGATTTTCAAGAATGACAACCTGAATAAGCTAGCTCATGATTTCTTTCAAGATCTATACACTCTTGATGTCATTCCCTCCTCTTTTGTGCTACGAGGTTGTTTTCCCCCAATTAGTGAGGCGGATAAAGAAGTGATTCATGCTCCTGTATCGTCTGAGGAAATTCAAAGAGCTTTGTTCAGTATGGGCGGTCTTAAGGCTCCTGGCCCAGATGGTCTTCACACGTTATTCCTCCAAAGTCAATGGGATATTGTTAAAAAGACAGTGGAGGAAACTATTAAAAAAAATTTGGATCATCCTTCGCAGATTGGAAGCATCAATGGAACTTTTATCTCTCTCATTCCAAAAGTGGACCATCCGGAAACTATTTCTCAGTTTCGTCCCATTGGCCTTTGCAGCGTGATATATAAATTACTTACCAAGATCATTGCTAACCGTTTGAAGCCCATCATGAATTATATCATTTCTCCTCATCAATGCAGTTTTATTCCAGGAAGATTGGGTGCTGATAACGTAGTTATTGCTCAAGAAATCATTCACAGCATGAGGAATAAAAAAGGTAAAACAGGCTTTCTCGCTATTAAAATTGATCTGGAAAAGGCCTATGATAGGTTGAACTGGCACTTTATCATCGACTCTCTCAGAGATATTGGCATCCAGAATGATCTGGTTGAGATTATTTGGCATTGTATCTCGTCTTCGACTATGGACATCCTTTGGCAGGGAGACCGCTCGGGAGTCTTTCATCCTTCTCAGGGTATCCGTCAAGGAGATCCTTTGTCTCCTTATCTGTTTGTTATATGCATTGAAAGACTCTCCCGGCTTATCAGAGCAGCAGTGGAAGATGGTCTGTGGAAGCCTATCTCCCTTAGTAGAGGAGGTCCTAAAATCTCACATCTCTGCTTTGCGGATGACCTTTTCTTATTTGCAGAAGCTTCTTTGGATCAGGTTGATATTATTAATCATTGTCTCCTGATGTTCTGTAATAGCTCTGGTCAGAAGGTGAGTATGGAGAAGACTAAAGTTTCTTTTTCCTGGAACGTGAATCATAATTGAGCCAAGGAGATTGCAGATAGTTTGGGTTTCTCTTTGTCTCATGATCTTGGAAAGTACCTGGGCATTCCTCTATTCCATAAAAGAGTTACTACTCAAACCTTCAGCAGCTTAACTGACAAACTTAGCCAACGTCTATCAAATTGGAAGGTGTCCTCTCTTTCTATGGCAGGTAGGTTGACACTTTGCAAGTCTGTGATCGAAGCTAGTCCCTCTTATATTATGCAGACCTGCTTACTCTTGGTTAAAATTTGTGACTTCATTGATAAATCTGGTAGGAATTTCCTTTGGGGTTCTGTTGAAGGAAACAGACGAATAAGTTTGGTCTCTTGGAGCTCTGTCTGCAGGCCAAAGATAGATGGCGGGCTTGGTCTCCGTCAAGCTAGGCTAACAAATATATCCTTCTTGGCAAAACTTGGTTGGGTTCTTATTGCAAATAAGGATTCTCTGTGGACTCAGGTGTTAAGGGGCAAATACAAATGTGGGGAGGATATCATCCCTGATGTCAAGCCGAAAACTAACCAGTCAAATGCGTGGAAAGGTATTACGAAAGCCTGGCAGCTTGTCCATGATAACATTATATGGCGAGTGGGTAATGGTCACACTATCAGATTTTGGAAAGATCATTGGATCCCTGGTTATACACCTCTAGAGGCTTACACCTTAGTTTCTTTACCGCAGTCTGACCTCCATCTCACTATTGCGCGCTTTGTGGATGATGAGGGTAATTGGGATTGGGCTCGTATCTCCCCTATCTTACTTGGTAATATCTGCAACCTGATGTTAGCAATCCATCCCCCTTCCCCTAGCTTAGGTGATGATTATGTCGCCTGAGCTCCTGGCCATGATGGCTCATTCTCAATTAAATCTGCTTATTCTGTATTATTGGGTGAGGATTTTACGCACATCAGAGATCCCCTTTTCAAGCTTATCTGGAAGTGGAAGGGAGTGGAGCGGGTTAAATCCTTTCTTTACTTGGTGGCTAGAGAAGCTTTACTGACAAATGCGAATCGGGTTAGTCGCCATCTTTCTTTGGATAGCTCTTGTCCTCGGTGCTCTAATCATATTACAGAAACCATTCTTCACGCCCTTCGAGATTGTGAGGTAGTATCGAGGTTCTGGAAAAGGTTATTACACCCTTCTCGCTGGCATAATTTTTTTGAAATACCCCTTCACTCATGGCTATCAGAAAATTTGAAGCAAGGTCATCATCCTGGTTGGTATGACGATCAGGAATGGCGATCAGTTTTTGGTCTGGCTCTCCATTATCTCTGGTATGTCCGAAATGACTTTATTTTTAATAATTCTTCCCCTAGTACTGGTGATCTTTGGTTCACCTTCGGACTGAAGCTCAAACACTACTCTCCCCCGGTCCATATATATTCTTCTCCTATTTATTCTAATTCGGAGGATCAGTTGGTCTGTTGGCATTTTCCTTCACCTGGGTGGGTGGTAGCAAATTGTGATGGATCTGTGATTAGCTCTGGAAGTGCAGGCTACGGGGGTCTGATCAGAGATGAATCAGGGAGTTTTGTTACAGGTTTTTCAGCTAAATTGGGTTTGACATCCATTAC
This sequence comes from Nissolia schottii, assembly GCA_003254905.1. Lineage (NCBI taxonomy): Eukaryota > Viridiplantae > Streptophyta > Magnoliopsida > Fabales > Fabaceae > Nissolia > Nissolia schottii. The sequence goes on along the minus strand of QANU01087117.1, from coordinate 12,309 downwards.
CATAGCTGAACTTTGGGGTATTTTGCATGTGCTTAATATTGCTTAGCGGGGTGGTTTCCAGCAAGTGCGGGTTGACTGTGACTCTCAGAGTGCCATTAAGCTTATTCATAATTGTCATAACCAGTTGCATCCAGCTGCCTCGATCATATCTCGTATTCGTGATCTGCTGTCAAAGAACTGGGTGGTGCGTCTTCAACATGTCTTCAGAGAATCCAACCGTGTTGCTGACTGCCTTGCGCACCTAAGTCACAACCTTCCTTCTTTTGAGGTTTCTTATTTTGACATAGCGCCTGCGGCTACTCGTCCCCACCTTCTGAATGATCTGATTCAGATTGCGTGGCCTCGTGGAGGCTAATTTATTTGTTTTGTTGTTTCTTCTTTTGGGCTTTTGCCCCTATGTCTACCAAAAAAAAAAAGAAATACTATTTAATATATATCATAGAATATTAATTCATAATGTAACACTATTTAAGAGAGTCATTTATATAATTTTTTGGTTACTTAAAAAATTAAGGATTTAACTATATTCATTGATAATGTAAAACTTTTTATACTGTCATCCAATCAAATCATTATATTTGCATGATTTTTTAAGTATTAGAAGAGATAATTAATTATTTTTACTTATGTGGCAAAAATTTAGTTAACCGTGTAAAAAAAATATACACTAACAATAAATTGTAAGAAAACTAAAAAACCTAATAGTAAAAAATATATACATAAATTATTGAAATGTTTTTTCATAGGAAAAGTAATATTCTAACAAATCCAAAATAAAATATTTGCACGGTTAAATAATCAATTAATCACTTTGGCCCGTACTTTTGAAAATTTTCAAGTTAGTCTTATATTTTTTAAAATGAATCAATTTGATTATTTTTTACATTTAACTATACTATTTACATGTAGATAATGTCATTGGTCAACTGCGGTTAAATGTAAAAAAAATGATCAAATTGATTCATTTTTAAAAATAAATGACCAAATTAAACATACCGAACAAAAGTAATTAATTGAGTATAATTATATATAAAAAAAGACATTTTACTCTTATTATTACAAAACAATTTAATATTTCACCAAAAGCTAAATTATGAATGAGTTTGTAAGTATTGATGGTTGATACTTTTATTAATATTACGTACTTTCTTTTATGATTAACAATTTGAGTTTGATTTCTGTTTCGACATGGAATAATTTTTATTTGGTTACTCTTTATTTATTTGTGGTACCAAAAGGAGAAAAAAAAATATTTAATAATGCATTATATAGAGACATAAGGTAATAAATAAATATCACGTGGTTTTGCCAACTGGCGGTAAGTATACTTACCAATAGGAATGTATTTCTCAAACACACTCTGGTTTAAATAATCACAACTTGTTCGAATAAACAATTTCGCCAAAGGGTCCCTTTGAATTTTCAAGCTCATTCATTTGTTTAATAAGGTTTTATAAATTGTGCATAATTGGCCCCAGTCTTTTGTAAATCATGATTCCATGAACCTCTGCAACAATGTATTACCAGAATTGATTTCCTGAACTTCATTTTCAAAGCCATCTCAATGCTTTGAAGTGATTGTAGGAAGGATTCTGTAGCCTTTCTTTTTTTATCTTTTTCTGCTTTCCACTGATCTCTTTCAAAGCCTTTTTCTTTACCCGGTAAAAAAGAAACCATCTAAAAGCCTTCTTTTGCATTAATCAGACTGTTGGTGTTCACAATGATCAAGTAAGGATTAATCAGACTATCAGATCCATCATATCCTATTTAAAGTTGATCGAGGTTTGCTTCTGTCTTACTCTCTATTCAACTAATTAGTTTGTTTAGACTCTAGTATTGTCCATCACCATAAACTTTTAGGCTCTCACGAAAGATAATTATTAACAAATTTTAAAGTACAAACTTGATAGATCCAAGTGGTCTAGCACTAGCTCTCTTAAGTAAGGTTTTGTGTTATTGATGTTTTTCACCTTATTTTAAATCGTGAATAATGTGTTCCGGTGCTGCTGCTGCTGCGTTCTGGTTCAACTGCGCTCTGCTCTGGCTGCTGCTGCTGCGTTCTCCAGTGGCCCCTCAGTCCCTTACAGCGTTCGCTGTTCAGCCACGCCAAAGGTTCTTCTAATTTCACCACTAACTTCAACTTGTGCTATTGTTTCTCTCAGATCTACAAAAATAGAAACTGAATGAGAGAAAATGAGAACCTTGAATGCTCTTCTAGATTTTTTAATTTAGAAAATGGATGTCCCTGTCACACAGCTTGCTCCTTAGCGCTTGTGAAAAATCTGTTCCCCCTGGCTTCTAAAAGAAGTTTTTAGTCCATATTCTCATATACAATTTATTTTTTGATGTTCGAATCTGGTAGAATCCGTTTGATAATTTGTGTTTTGTTTTAAATTTTATGGTGTATGAGCTGTGGTACTGAGTGTTCAAAAGCACTTCAGGAAATTGATAACCGATGATTATGTTATGCTCCTTTTAAGTTTTGGTTTCTTGCTGGAGCATTTTTCTTATTGTTGTTTACTTGGTTGTTGGAGATTCTACAGTTTAAGAGGTATTTTTTGAGTTTATTGGTTTCTCTATATTCCTTGTGATTTTTGGATGTGTCATATTGCTTGGAAATTATAGGATGATTTAAGGAGGGGGAAAAGTTGTGCAAATGTGGTATAAAGCACTGGAAATCTATGGTTCAATAGTGTGACAAGAATCACTAGAGCTCACATCTGAAGACTTACATGTACATTTCTTAATACTATTATGGACTATATTATGAATTCATGCCACAGGTTCAAAAGATTACATCACATACTTGAGTTCCAGGGAGTAGTGATTTGTGTGTTTCTGGGTTACATTGTGCTGTAATGTTACGTTCTACTTTCACCTTTTGTATTAGTTGTCAATTTAAATTGCAGTTTATGATGATAAATACAATCCAAACATCGTGGTTTTCTTAATTTCCAAAAATTACTTTGTGACTTTGACTACATTGTTTTCTTTATATAAATTATCCATAATTTCTATACACATAACTATAACTGTGACAGCAATAGTAATTGAAAAGCATGGTTGTCACTGACATTTTTCTTTCAAAATGCCAGTAACTATAGCTAAAATGAGAGCAAAAGATAAAATTTTCATTGGATATTTTTGGTGTTGTGTGAAACTGTTTCGTTGGATTTTAGTTGTGGTTGTTTCTCTAATAAGTATGGTTTTTGGTTTTTTTTTTTCATTATGCACACAAGTTGTTTGTTGGAATGTGGCACTGATTGTTAGTTGCATTGTAGAGTAGGTATCGCTGAGAAGGCTGTTTGATTGTTCGTTGCATTACTTCTGGTTAATTAGTTTCAATTTCTCTTCTAAAGTTTCTATTCTCGTGCCCTCAATTCACAAGAGTTGTAGATTTGACATGTATTTTTGTGTGTTCTTGTACCTACTAAGGTTCTTTTTTGAAGAAATCCTCTTGAATAACTTTGAATAACCCTCTTGAAATCCTCAAGCAGAAAGAAAAATCGTTACTCTCATCTCATGATTCACTAAGCAGTAAATATTGCGGTATAGAACATGTCATATATGTTAGTTGCAGTTCATTTTACATCTCATGTATGATTATTAGCTGGATACACCTACATTTGCATGCAGAAGAAGATGTAGCGGGGCAAGACCAAGAGTGAAGCATGGTTCTCAAATCGTTGCAAGATTTGGGGATCAAACTCGTTGCTGCGGTGGTCCCATTCATAAGTGATTTTGCGAAGGAAGAAGTGGAGTACCTAGTGCGTTACGAGAAGAAAGTTGAGGAACTAGGCCAAGTTGTTGAGAAGCTCCGGGAACAGAGAAAAAGAGTGGATGACAGAGTTGCCGAGGAGCAAGGGCGCTATGGGAGAGAAATATACGATGATGTTATAGTATGGTTGGGTCAGGTAGATCCCGTAATTGCTGAATATGACAAGTTCAAAAAAGAGGAAGATCGTGAACATGCAAGGTGTTGCCTTGGTTATCCTCTTAATTCAACGATAGGGTGTGGTTCCTGCAAAAGAATAAAAGAAATTAGAAAGAAGGTTGAGCAACTGCTACCAGAAAAGCATGACATTATATCGCGTTGGCAGGGCGCACCTTCCATGGGTGATGCTTTCTCCAATGCTGATTATGAAAGCTTTGTTTCAAGAACTGAAGCCATGGATAAGATTATGGAAGCACTGCAAGACCCGAGGGCTAGAATGATCGGTGTTCATGGGCTAGCTGGTGTGGGGAAGACCACTTTGGTCATAGAAGCTGCCAAAAAAGCTCGGGAAGAAAAGCTTTTCAATGTTTTGATCATCGCGAACATTACAAAAAGTCCCGACATCAGAAAGATTCAAGGGCAGATTGCTGACATGCTGGGGATGAAATTGGAAGACGAAAGCGAGCATGCAAGAGCAGTTCGGATACAGGAGAAACTGAAGGGGGAGGACAGCACCCTTATAATCCTAGATGATTTGTGGGCAAAAGTGGATCTACGTATGTTGGGGATTCCATCAATGATTCGTGATGATGGCATCGGAAGCGAGAAGAATCCTATCCTCAAAGAAGGAAAATCTTCTGCTCCTGTGGCTCTCAATACGAAGGAGACAAAAACTCCTAGATCCGATGCTTTGCCTTCCAGTGAGTTGAAAGAGAAAACAGAGCGTTATAAATACAAGGTTTTGCTTATTTCTGAGGCGAGACAAGTATTGATAAAGCAAATGGATGGGATGGAAAGTTCAATTTTCCCCGTGGACGTCTTAAGTGGTAAGGATGCAGAGACCTTGTTCAAGAAAACAGCTGGAATGGGTGACAAAAATTCAGAATTGAGAAAATTAGCAGCTCAAATCGCCAAAAGGTGTAATGGCCTGCCTATGTCAATCGTTACAACCGCAAGGGCATTGAAAAATCAGAGCCACTCAGTTTGGGAGGATACTCATCGGAAGCTTGAAAGGCAGAACCTAACAGGAACGCCCGAGTATTCTACAAAGTTGGGCTTTCAGCTTTTAGAAAATGAGGAGCTCAAGATTACCTTCTTGCTTTGTGCTCGTATGGGTCATGATGCATTAGTTATGGACTTGGTGAAACATTGCATGGGTTTGGGTTTTCTTGAAGGCGTCTACACAGTAAGGGAAGCCAGAGATAGAGTGCAAACGTTGCTTGCCAAGCTGAAGCAGTCAGGTTTGTTGTCTGACAGCTATTCAAGTGATCGTTTCACAATGCTAAATCTTGTCCGCAATGCAGCTTTGTCAATAGCGTCCAAGGAGAGCCATGTGTTCGTGTTGACACAAGTAAAACTAGATGAGTGGCCTGATGAGGATAAACTTAAAAGGTACACTGCTATCTTCTTAAAGCATTGTGATATCGCTGAGGAGTTTCCTAAAAGCATAAGATGTCCTAGACTTAGAGTCTTTCATGTGGACAATCTTGATTCCCGTTTAAAAATACCAGACAACTTTTTCCAACAAATGAAGGAACTCAGAGTGTTAATTTTAACTGGCATCCATCTCTCACCATTGCCTCCATCAATTAAATGCCTAACAAAACTCAGAATGCTTTGTTTAGAGCAATGCACACTAGGTGAGAAATTATGCCTCATAGGAGAATTGAAGAATTTAAGAATTCTTAGCTTTTCGGGATCTGATATTGAAAGCTTGCCGGTTGAATTAAATCAGCTATCTAAGCTACAAATTTTTGATATTAGTAACTGCTCCAAACTTAGAGTGATTCCACCCAATGTAATATCAAGTCTGACTAGTTTGGAGGAGTTGTATATGAGAAACACTTCGGTTCAGTGGAAGGTAGATGAAGGACAGAAAAGCCAGAATGAAAATGCCGGTCTTTCGGAGTTAGGGAATCTGTATCAATTAACAAACCTTGACATACAAATCCCAAATGTTGCCCATTTGCCCCAAAATTTGTTCTTTGACAAATTGTATAATTACAAGATTGTCATTGGCTCTTCGAATAGATATTTAGAGCGGGATTTCAAGATGCCAGAGAAGTATGAATTGTCGAGGTTTTTGGCAATACAGCAAAAAGATGGCTTTGACATTCATTTTCAAAGGGGAATCAAAATGTTGTTTGAAAGAGTTGAAATATTGTTGTTGGAAAAACTCAATGGCGTCCAAGATATTTTTTATGCATTGAATTTGAAAGGATTTCCATGTCTTCAACATTTGTCTATTGTAAGTAGTTCTGGCATTAAGTCTGTCATCAACCCAAAAGACAGGAAGTGTCCTGAGAAGGCTTTTCCTAAATTGGAGTCATTGCATCTCTATAAGCTCAAGAACATGAAGGAAATATGCCCATCTTCCTGTCAACTTTCAGAATCCTCCTTTGGTAAACTGAAAACCATCAAGATCGAGCTTTGTGGTCATTTGAAGAATGTCTTCTTAATTTCTACAGTTAGACTTCTAACTACTCTTGAAACAATTCAAGTTTCTGAATGTACCTCTTTGAAGGAGATTGTCCCTGAGGAGGCACAAGAAAATGCTGAAGAAGTTGAGCTTAAGTTTCCTGAATTACGCTCTTTGACGCTACAATCTTTACCTAAGTTTATTGGATTCTATCCTCTTTCATCAGCAGGAGAGACTGAAATATTATTCCACAAAAAGGTGTGTTCAAAATTGTCATCTAAATCTGTTTTTATTTAACATATTAAACTCTATTTTTATATCTTATTAATTAAAACCGAAAAGGAAGTGGTTCGTGCTGTGCTAAACTTGAAATTGAGAAAATCAAAATCAACTCTTAAATTTCTGGATTGATTAATTGTGCGTGTTGCTTTGCAGGTTGTTGTTTCTAAATTAGAGAGAATGGAGTTGTCATCGATCCAAGTCAATCAAATATGGACTGACCAGTGTTCTCATTTTCAAAATTTGATACACTTGGACGTGAATGGGTGTTGGGAGTTGAGATATTTACTGTCACTGTCCATGGCCAAGAATCTGGTGAAACTTCAAAGCCTTTTCGTTAGCGAGTGTGTGAAGATGGAGCGCATCTTTTCCCAAGAGCATGATAATGATGCTAAAATGAAGGTAAGTAGGTTGGTAGCATTAGATTCATTTTCATATTTTTTGAGGGGAACCCGGGATGGATTCAGGATTTGACTGACGAGAGGGCTAAATTATAAAAACTAGGAATTGAAATATTTAAATAGAAATTTGCAAGTTCAAAANTGGCAATACAGCAAAAATATGGCTTTGACATTCATTTTCAAAGGGGGATCAAAATGCTGTTTGAAAGAGTTGAAATATTGTTGTTGGAAAAACTCAATGGTGTCCAAGATATTTTTTATGCGTTGAATTTGAAAGGATTTCCATGTCTTCAACATTTGTCTATTGTAAGTAGTTCTGGCATTGAGTTTGTCATCAACCCAAAAGACAGGAAGTGTCCTGAGAAGGCATTTCCTAAATTGGAGTCATTGCATCTCTATAAGCTCAAGAACATGAAGGAAATATGCCCCTCTTCCTGTCAACTTTCAGAATCCTCCTTTGGTCAACTGAAAACCATCAATATCGAGCTCTGCGGTCATTTGAAGAATGTCTTCCTAATTTCTACAGTTAGACTTCTAACTGCTCTTGAAACAATTCAAGTTTCTGAATGTAACTCTTTGAAGGAGATTGTCCCTGAGGAGGCACAAGAAAATGCTGAAGAAGTCGAGCTTAAGTTTCCTGAATTACACTCTTTGACGCTACAATCTTTACCTAAGTTTATTGGATTCTATCCTCTTTCATCAGCAAGAGAGACTGAAATATTATTCCACAAAAAGGTGTGTTCGAAATTGTCATCTAAATCTGTTTTTATTTTACATATTAAACTCTATTTTTATATCTTATTAATTAAAACCGAAAAGGAAGTGGTTCGTGCTGTGCTAAACTTAAAATTGAGAAAATCAAAATCAACTCTTAAATTTCTGGATTGATTAATTGTGCTTGTTGCTTTGTAGGTTGTTGTTTCTAAATTAGAGAGAATGGAGTTGTCATCGATCCAAATCAATCAGATATGGACTGACCAGTGTTCTCATTTTCAAAATTTGATACACTTGGACGTGAATGGTTGTTGGGAGTTGAGATATTTACTGTCACTGTCCATGGCCAAGAATCTGGTGAAACTTCAAAGCCTTTTCGTTAGCGAGTGTGTGAAGATGGAGCGCATCTTTTCCCAAGAGCATGATAATGATGCTAAAATGAAGGTAAGTAGGTTGGTAGCATTAGATTCATTTTCATATTTTTTGAGGGGAACCCGGGATGGATTCAGGATTTGACGGACGAGAGGGCTAAATTATAAAAACTAGGAATTGAAATATTTAAATAGAAATTTGCAAGTTCAAAAACCATGCTTATCTATATATTCGACATCAAATGGGAGGCAATAGGCAACATGCATATTTTCTGAAGACCTACGTACAATTTCATTATTATACAAAATGAATGATTTCATACATACAATTGCATTTAATAAAAGAATTTACAATTGCATTATTTAGATCAAGAATTGATAATAATATAATTACTAAATTGTGTGATTGAATGGGATCAGGATTAATCGACCTAATACAACTTGTAATGGGTCAAGATGCATCTAGTTGGTCAAACATTACTTCCTTTGCCAATAAAATAAGCATTATTCACCACTACTACATATTTGAACCATCACTTATATGCTTAATGAGTTGAAGTAGTAAAAATGTGTCTGATGATTATTTATGTGCACAATGTGATATTTTGTGAGCTTCATAAATGGTGTGATTCAATGTGGCAATTTGTGCACTTAATATGATGACTTGTGAAGGTGCCATGCTTGATATGGTATTTAGATGAAAAATAAATGGAACTATTTTTGTTATAAATATATATATGATAAGGAAACAGATTGATACAAACATATCTCAACCCAAACCACAATTTAAAACCAACATAGTTACTATCTGCTATCTCTCTCTCTCTCTCTCTCTCTCTCTCTTGATTTGTTTTTACCTTTGTCATATTTTCTAATTCGATCATCTTGCCATTGGGAACCAAAGCTGGATAGCATCTTTCCAAATTTGAAGAATATCAAACTGAGTAACATGAAGAGTTTGAGTGAGATATGGAGTTCTAAAGTCCCTGAGGATTCCTTTGGCAAACTAGACACACTGATCATCGAGAAGTGTGATAAATTTGTCAATGTTTTTCCTCGTTACATGGTGAAAATGTTTCAGAGTCTAGGCAGTTTGAGGGTTACTAACTGCAAGTCAATGAATGCTATATTTGATCTAGCTGATCAGAAACCAGATGCTAGAGTTGTAACCAACATGCAGGATGTTCATTTAGAAACACTCCCGGAATTGGTCCATGTATTAAAATGGAAGAAAGGTGAGGAAGGGATTCTTGAGTTGACAAATCTGCAAAAGATATGGGTTCAAGATTGTGACAGCTTGGAAAATATATTTCCAGTTTCTGTAGCCAAGACTCTTGAAAATCTTGAATACCTCATGGTATGGGATTGCTATAAAATGAGGGAAATTGTAGCCATTGGAGATGCCAAGAGCAACCCAAATCCTATTTCATTTGAGTTTCCTAGACTAACCACCATCAAATTTTTGAAACTACCGAGATTCAGTAGTTTCTATCCAGACGCTTATAAATTAAGCTGTCCACAATTGAATGAACTGTCTGTTGAACTTTGTGACAAGCTGGACCCATTCAGAGAAGAAACCCCAGATGCACAAAGAAAGCCTGTCCTCTTTCCTGAAAAGGTAATAGCAAGCTCATCAACAATGGAGATTTGTCTCTATTTCAAAGAAAAATAGAGCAAAGTTTAAAGCACAAATTAAAACAAATAGTCAATGACATGGAATATATATACATCTTCATATATTTAACTTGAGTTATGTGTACTCATTTTGTATGGGATACCGTGCCAATTCACATCCATTTAACATTGGATGAGATTCCCAATAGGGCCCTCACCTTAATGGGATCTCATCAAATAATGAAAGAAGAGTAAGTCGGCACGGTGTCCTATACAAAATGAGTGTACATAACATTTCTTATAATAACTTTTACTATAATTTACTTTTTCTTTTCATCATTTATTTCATATAGGTAATCAATAAGTTGAAGTCCATGCAAATTGAGTCCTGGCATGCTAAGTCATCAACCAACTACAATTATCGAAGGGACAACTTAGAAGATCTTCGCTTATCTAAATTAAATGATACCGATATTCTATATTCTTTCCTCCATCATAATCCTAATCTAGAGAGTCTATGGTTGAACAATTGTTCCTTTGAAGAGTTGGTGCCTCTTAAAAGGCCTCCTAAAATTGAAGGCTTAGGAGTTGTTCCAAAGTTGAAAAGCTTGAAGTTAACGGAGTTACCTAAACTTAAGAATATTTGCTTTGAACGAGACACAATTCTTCAAAGGATAGAGTTGTTGATTTTAAATAATTGTCCTAGCATGGAGACTATAGCGCTTTCTGCAATATCTCTCAGTCACATGACCAATTTGGAAGTGGTTAATTGTGAAGGATTAAAACATTTAATGCATCCATCAACTGCCAAAAGCTTGGGTCAACTCAGGACCATGAAGATAATCAACTGTGAATCGATAGAGGAAATTGTATTAGAGCAACCAAGTGAAGTAGTAGAAGGAGAAGGAGAAGGAGAAAATGCAGTTAAGGTTGACATCATTTTCAGACAATTGAAAGCACTAGAACTTGTGTCTATGAAGAACCTCAAAAGTTTCTGCAGCTCCAAGAGTTGTGTCTTCGAGTTTCCGTCACTGGAGAAAGTCGTGGTGAGTGCATGCCCTAAAATGGAAAACTTCTCTCAAAATTTCCCTCAAGATGTCAGGAGCACTCCAATTCTGCAAAAAGTATATTTAGTAAAAGAAAATGAGAAGAGATGGTGCTGGGATGGGAATTTACAATCTACGATACAATATATGTTCAAGAACAAGGTACGTAGATACACTTTTGTCTGATTTTTTCTCATTTAAAAGTTAAAAAAAATTTTTTTTTTTGGTCAGTAACAAATAAATTATTTTTAATTGAACAAGATATTGTTTGAATTAGTGGTAAAGAAAGAAAAAAAATTAAAAAAAATGGCAAAATATGCAATGATTTGGATGTTCCAAGTTCCATCACATTTCATACCCTGTTATTCCTCATTTCTTGTTTTTGTTTTGGTTTACATTATTGTCTTCTCCTGACTTGGGCAAGGGATGGAAAATGGAAAGTAAAACTAAATGAAACAGCCCATAAAACTATATTTATCATACATGTTAAGGTTTAATATCCTGGAAGAATAATTCTTGGTTTGTCAGTACTACTTTTCATAAATAATTCATTCTTGGATAAACTATTGTCTGGATTTTATTTTCCTTAGTGGTTACCTTTTCCTTTCCTCATTCCAAAGTTAAGACAAATAAATTATTTTACCTGAATAATATTTTGTTTGAATCAGTGATAAGGAGTGAAAAAATATAATAATGAAATAAAATGGCAAATTATGAAAAATATTTGGTTGCTAAAATATAAGAAGAAAACGAGAGAATTCCATCACATTTTGCACAATAGTTCATTCAATATTAAATACATATTAAATAGTGAAGTTCATATTAAAAATATATCACTGTAATTATCAATGTGATAAGTAATACTTAATATTTTCACATTAAAAAACTGAAGATTTTTCTTTGGTTTTTGGGTTCAAGATGAGAGTAATATGAAAACAATAAACTTAAATTTTTATAATTCCTTTCTCTTCTTCTATCTGTTAACAATGGCATATTTTTCTGTTGCACTATATTTTCCAATCAAGTGAATGAATGTCCATTTGAAAATTAAACAGAAAAAAATACTGAAATGTGCACCATTGCTTGTCAATAGAGGTGGCTGGATATAAGGAAAATTGACACCGTTGTGACTAATATAGAATGCTTATTATTTGGTCATCATAGTTTACAGCCTCAATTTGACCACAATTTTGGAATATTTATTTATTTATTTAGTATTTTTTATTTCCTTTTCTTATTGTCTATTTCAAACTCTCAATTAAAGGATATTGCCCCCCACCCCTTAAATGTTTCTACTACGCCAAAGTCCAAACATAGTGTTAATTCATTTTATATTTTATTACAGTGATGCTACATGTACACCCCAAAATGATACACCATACATACACTCATATTATAATACGATGGGTCCCTCAAATAACTGCTCCGTCCACTTTCTCACCCACTCTCAGCGACACGCGCGTGAACACACGCACATCAGAAAACCTTCCCGCTTCCACTTCCTTCTGTTTTCTCTCTTCTCTCTCGTCAC
>QANU01087072.1:0-18351 GCA_003254905.1 Nissolia schottii | reverse complement strand
GTTTTTTTTTTTATAAGTTTCCGATTCAATTTTATTACTCAAAATCCGAGAAGGGGAGGATCACCATTACTGATATCTCTAACCCACTGATAGAAAGTCAGCTAGGCAAAACCCTAGAAAAATCCGATGTGACAAACCCTTACTTTTTAAGGGAGAAAGCACATCACCCTCCCAAATGAAGGCACCTCAACAAAGTTAAGTTACATCAAGTACCAGTATCCTAGTATCATATCATCAATACATCACAAAGGCTCAAAGGCACCACACAAATGAATAGTAGATAATAAACTAACAAGATAAACTTATTTCTATCACAATCCATTCCTGGCCTCTGATATGGCTTCTGTGACCTTCTGGACTTTAGAGCCAACTCAATATTGCACCTGTCTTTCTTTGTTAATCAGTAAAAAGTCCACCACGCAACACACTTGAACTTCGCATCGTTTTTCAACCGCTAAGCCTCGCAATTCGTGCCACGAACATCAGTTGTACACCAAACTTGTCATATCTTCTTCATCTTTTTCAATCTCTTGCCCTCAAACTTTGCTAAAAAAAATCATGCACAGCCACATGCAAATAACAATTTCTACCAAAGTATATTGCTTAGAATATGTTTTCATAGTCATGTTACAAGTTCTCACACATAAGCCTTTTACAAAAAACCAAACCCTATCATAGCACTATAACCACTTGTACACATATTCGAATCACAAAAATATAGTTGTCCTATTCCACTTTAACTTCAGCTCCACTTCAAAATGTTAGATCCCGGCCAAAGCAACCCTTAACTGACCCATATGGCCACATTTCAACCACGTTTATTTCACTCACATAGTTATTAATTATGAAATGTAGTAATGAATAAAATATTTCATTAAAAACTCGTTAAATCGTATCAAACTGTTGAGGATTATACACCTTGGCCCATATTTATCCGGGATTAATCTTTCTTGATCAGGTACATCATGCTTTCGGTAAATAAATAAGAAAAATGTTTCACTGCCACACAAAAAAAAAAGCCAGATTTTTTTTATATATAAAATAAGGACGGTCTCGGAATGGAATAAAACCATATAGCTCACTTATTAATTCAAATGTTTGTGTGGCTAGATCGTTATAACAAATAAATTCAGTAAAAAAAGTTTAGTAGCTTGATTTTATTTTATTCTATGTTATTATTAACAAAATATTTGTATAACTTAAACGTAGAGTGGATTGGGAGGTAGTAATAATTAACCAGCTAGCTGTCTCATGAATCGATAATTAATTGTGAAATTTTTTTAAATTATAAATGAGTACTGTTTTTAGCATTAGTTATAATGCATTGTATATTTTGCATGCCTCGTAATCTCTAGGAAACATATTCATATATTAATATACACTTACCAACGGGGGTTGGTCCAAGTGGTAAGCGGCTTGGTATCGCTTAAGTAAAGTCCCGAGTTCGAGACCTTGTGAACGCAGTTATCTCCGCTGGAAAACTCACCCGCCATAGCCAGGTGCGCGACCCGGATTAGTCAAGGCTAAGTCCTTGGATACCGGGCAGACAACCTAAAAAAAATATATATTAATATACACGAGCTCCATTTGTCATTGTATAACATGCATTAATTACATACGTACGGTTCACATTCATTAATGGTAAGTATCCAAAATACCCAATGTTAGACCTCGATTTTAGGTGTCCAACGTACACCTCCTACCCAATTTTCACACATTAGCGCCCGAGTTGTTGGAGTTAAGTAATCCATCTTTACCGAATAAACGTGGCGTATAATCCTCTATTCTCCATCGGATATATCCACCCAAATTAAAGCGCTTAGGACATAGAAAAAGAAAGAAAAAAATAATAAAAAATAAAGACCGAAAAATTAATAATCCAAACGGAGCATACATATGTTACGATTAATTAATGTTAAAGAAACGGGGTGGGTAGTTGCAAAACCGCTAAACTGTCTTATTGCCACAAAGCATCAGAGACAAGTCAACAACATTGAATAATCCCAATTCCTTAACCTTATATCTCGTACGACAAAACCCACGTCCGCTCATAATAAGCAGCGAACCATTTCAAAACTAAAAAACGCAGAATTTCGAAAACGAACTAAATGGAGTCTGTTATTTCTGAACTTGAAGGCACGCTCCTGAAGGATTCGGACGCAGCGCTGTTCTCTTACTTCATGCTCGTGGCTTTCGAGGCGTCGGGCTTGATCCGTTTCGCGCTGCTGCTGATCCTGTGGCCGGTGATTCGGTTGCTTAAGCGTGACTTGGGGCTCAAGGTAATGATCTTCGCGGCGGTGGCGGGCGTTCGCGAGAGTGAGATCGAGTCGGTGGCGAGGGCGGTCCTGCCGAAGTTCTTCATGGACGATCTCGACGCGGAGGCGTGGAGGGTGTTCGGGTCGAAGGAGAGGAGGGTGGCGGTCACGAGGATGCCGAGGGTCATGGTGGAGAGGTTCGTTAGGGAGCACCTGCGCGCCGACGAGGTGGTTGGGGTCGAGCTGTGCGTTAACAGGTTCGGGTTCGCCACCGGGTTGGTTCGGGGCCTGGACACGGTTTCTGAGAGGGTTGCTAGGGTTTTTGAGGGAGATTTGCCGCCGGCGTTGGGTTTGGGAAAGCCTGCTGCTACTTCGAGCTGTAAATCCTTCATGCACCTATGCAAGGTAAGTCACGTTTTTTTTAGTTGTCTGATTGGTGTCCAAGGATTAGCCTTTACTGATTCGGGTCAAGCCGTGTCGCGCATCTGGATATAGTGGGTGAGTCTCCCAACTGCGTACACGTACAAAGTCTCGAACTCGGGACTTTGCTTAAGCGATACTAAACCTTTTAGTACTTGGACCAACCTTAGTTAGTTTTCATACAGTATTATTTATAAAAATTTGAGATTTATTATAATAGAATTCATCGTAAACTTACACTTTTATAATGAAATTTATGTTAAAATTATTTATTTTAATTGTGGCAAGTTGTACAATAATTTATTGAAACAAAGTTCATATCCAAATAATACAAGGGAGGATATATAAATACATTTTCTTAATTGGAATTAGTCTCATAATACACTCGCGTCGCACTTATTATTAAATGAAATTTAAATATAATACGCTCTCTCCATGTTAAAATAACGTTATTTAAATCACTCAAAAAAATATACATAATACAATTTTAAAAGTGACAAAATATACATTTACACGTTAAATAATCCAAATAACATTTTTTTTTTTCATATGTTGTGAGATTTAGAATAACTTTTTGATTAGTTTTAGAATAACTTTACCTCTAAAACAATATATATTAGGAGTTTGAATTCTTAAATTAGTATTTTATAGAGAATTTTACCAAACATCTATCTTCCATTTCAAGATTTTCGATGGCAACAGCTAAGAAAAATATTGAGTTCTGCTACACGTCCACCAAAAATCATACACCATACATACACCCCGTACTTATATATATAAAATTTGTGTTTTAACTTATGTAATGTTTGTGCACTTATGAAATTAGGTATACACGTAACATTTTTGAAAATATTTTCATAGGTGTTGACGTCAAATATTTTAAACTTCCCATGCAGGAACAAATGCACCCACCATTTCTGCCAACCCAAAAGCAAGACCACCAGCTGCTCCGCCCAATTCCAGTGATCTTCCACGACGGCCGCCTCGTGAAGCGGCCAACCCCCTCCACCGCCCTCCTAATCCTCCTATGGATCCCCATAGGCGTCCTGCTCGCCACAGTCCGCCTCGCCCTCGGCTCCCTCCTCCCCTTCTGGGCCATCCCCCACGTGTCCCGCCTCTTCGGCGGCAAGGTCATCGTCAAGGGAAGGCCGCCGCCGCCCCCCTCCGCCGGAAACCCCGGCGTCCTCTTCGTCTGCTCCCACCGCACCCTCATGGACCCCGTGGTCCTCTCCGCCGTCCTCCAGCGCCAGATCCCCGCGGTCACGTACTCCATCTCCCGCCTCTCCGAGATCCTGTCCCCGATCCCAACCGTCAGGCTGACGAGGACGCGGCACGTGGACGCCGAGAAGATAAAGCGCGCGCTCTCCCGAGGCGACCTGGTCGTGTGCCCCGAGGGGACCACGTGCCGCGAACCGTTTCTGTTACGGTTCAGCGCGCTCTTCGCGGAGCTGACCGACCGGATAGTGCCGGTCGCCATGAACTACAGGGTCGGGTTCTTCCACGCCACGACCGCGAGGGGGTGGAAGGGCCTGGACCCGATCTTCTTCTTCATGAACCCGAGGCCCGTCTACGAGGTGACCTTCCTGAACCAGCTGCCGGTGGAGGCCACGTGCTCCTCCGGGAAGAGCCCGCATGACGTGGCGAACTACGTGCAGAGGATACTGGCGGCGACGCTTGGGTTCGAGTGCACGAACTTCACGAGGAGGGACAAGTACAGGGTCTTGGCTGGGAACGATGGATCCGTGTCCACCGCTACTTATTCCTTGGTTGATAAGCTAACGAAGGTGGTGAGAACCTTCAAGCCGTTTCTGCAGTAGCATGCATTATTGGGAGGAGTTGTATAATTTAAGTGAATAAGGTTAATGATTCGATTGTTTTTATTTTTATTGATTTACACTGATTATTCATTTGTTAATTTTGTTTGTTCTAGGGTGGTAGGATGCTTCGTGTTTTGTATCATAATGTTCAAAAATGCTACGTTTACACCTAATTTTATACGCACATACACATGAGTGCACAGACATTACAAACTTATAGATGATATTTTCAATTATACTTAATTAAGTGCACAAACATTATAGACATAAAAACACAAACTTTATGTATATAAGTATAGGGTGTGTGTATGGTGTATATTTTTTTGGTGTACGTGTAGCAGGATATGCATCAATTTGTTTTATTTTTTAATGTAGATTGATATCTGTATGGGTTTTCTTGTTTTATTTCCCCCCTTTTGTGAATTATTGACGGTTTCTTGTAACTAAATGCGGAACAAATTATATGAACATGGACATTAATTAATTTGTTATCCAGTATCACCTCGTTTATGAATCGAAGGTGTATTCTGGCGATAATATTGATTAATTTGCTCAAAATAACCTGATTTTTGAGCTAATACAGAGTGTTAAACATATGATAGGTGAAGATTAAACTCGCACCACGTTGTAAAGACAAGATGTGTTATCACCATGACATATCTCATGGTTATTGAATTAAATAAAGGTTTAATTATGTTTATTGGTGGTTTCTCATATATCCTATGAGGTAAATATCTTATGTCACTTAATTTATTCACTTTTTATAATTTTAACAACTAAATTAATTAAATTTTGTTATCATTTCATGATCTAATATGATATATTGATGGATTATATGAGATAATGTGATAAATAAATTTTCAATACAATATTTGTATAGAGGTGTATTGTAATCTTAAATGGTCCACAAATCTATAAACCTCTTATAAATTGTCTCTTTTAATGATTTAACTAATGAAAAGTTTATTATGATCATATAAAACATGAAATAGTAACAAAATTTGATGAATTTAATTGTAAAAATTATCAAAAATGATAAATAAAGTGGCATAGGGTATTTACCCTATAGGGTATTTAAGAAATCACCTTATATTTTTAGTCTCACATAAATTACGAATTTTGTGTTTTGCCCTTCATAATTTTTTTTGTTAGGAATTCACTCCTCATAATTTTTTTTAAAGTTTTAGTTCAGATCATTTAGTTGGACTGTTAATTGTTGACGTGCCAGTTAACTTGATCACGTGACAGTCACATGCAATACACGCAATCACTTAAAATAAAATAAAACCCCTACCACCATGTCAACCCACCACCATCATCATCGCCCTCATCAAACTCACCCTCTCTCACACCATCTTTACCATCTTCACCTCCACTTGTGTGTCGCTCTGCCCTTCACCACCATTGTTGACCCTCTTCTCCACATATTCCACTTTTTCCCGCTCCTCTCTCCACCTTTTTCATCCACCCATGCCACTTATCTCCACCGCTGCTCCTTCTCGACCTCTGTGTCACCATCGTCACTGCTTCCTCCATTACTAAAAAACTACGAATTACTTGTGAAAATTTGCTTTTTCCTTTAATTAATACCTGCGAATTCTGCTACAAATTTTTGTTTTTGAGCAAGGCAATGGACATTTTGCTATGAATTACAAAATTCATAGCAAAATTCACAAGTAAGTTTTTCTCCAAAAGTCAAACAATAAATACCTGTGAATTTCATTGCAAATTATTTCGTAGGTAAAGAATTCGCAAATAATTTTGTAAGGAGTTGGAGAAAAAAATGTCAAAAGGTTCAATCAAGACCATTTTTGTAGCTAAATCCACAGGAAATAGTATTTGTGAGCTTACTTGTGGATTTTATGTTGCGGATTTAGCTGCGACTTTTGTTTCATGCAGATTTTGCTACGAATTTTCTTGTTGTGAATTTTCTTGCAAACTACTTTGCTGCCAATTTTGTTGCAAAATAATTTTGTTGCGGATTTTCTTGCAAATTTATTTTGTTGCAGATTTTCTTGCAAACTAGTTTGCTACCAGTTTTCTTAGGAATTCTCTTTGCTACGGATTTAGCTAGGAGTTTGCTTTGCTGTGGATTTTCTTGTGAATAGTTTGTTGCGGATTTAGCTACAAACATTTTGTTGCGAATTTAGTTACGAGTTTGCTTTGTTGTGGATATTCTAGCGAATAGTTTACTGCGAATTCAGCTGCAAATTTTCTTTGCTGTATATTTTCTTGTAATTTTATCTGTTGTGGAGCACCACCACCACCGCCGCCACCATCATCATCACCATCATCGTCATCGTCATCGTCATCGTCATCGTCATCGTCATATCATCATCATTATTATCATTATTATTATTGTTGTTGTTGTTGTTATTATTATTATTATTATTATTATTATTTTCTATTTATTGAGAGTGTAAAAAAGTTATATTAACTATATTATAATTCAAATATTTGTCTCCTTTTTTATTTTTCATATTCCTACCTAGTTGTTTTTCCCCAAATTTTAGAACTCATTCCCCAAAACTAATCAAGTCATTCTTTCTTTCTTTTCCCCCTTTTTTTAACTCTCTTTCTTGTAATGTACATTATAATTAATATTAGAATATGTAGTTGAAGTAATTGATAATTGTAATAGTTAGCTAGGATTAGATAATGGTTTAGCTAATTTAGCTAATGATTAGTGGTTAGTTGTTATCATTAGCCTATATATAGGTTGCATCACTTATAATTCTTGTAACTTTTCATTCTATCAAATTTATTCAATTTCAATTCTCTTTTTTCTCTCCTTGATACCATGGATTTCAACATGGTACCAGAGCCTTGGTATCCGCCTTGACCATTCCGCTGCACTCATTTTCTTTTTCATTTTTCTTTTTGTCTTCGTTTTCTTTCATTTTCTCGCTTCCCAAACACTTTTTCTTTGGATTCTTTTCGTTTCTTTGTTCACTTTCTTTGCTTTTTTTCTCAGAAGAAAACAAACACAAAAGCATTTATCTTTTCCCTTTCTTTGTTTCATTTTCGAAGCAAAATCTCTCTCTTTTTTCGTTTCATTTCCCCCTTTCTTTCTCCCTTTTTTTGCAAAATCTCTCTTCCCTGGCGGCGATCCGGATCCTCCACGCTTCCTGATAACACCATGCCACCACTTCGCCGAGTTTTGGAACCACTCTGATAGCCAGAAACTGGAGATCTCCCGCCATCGCCTGACGATGTGCAGGGACCCGCTGGATCTTCGGTTGTGCCCGATATCCGACGACGACGAGAGCCTCTACGCCGTTTTTCATGGTTCCAGTTTTTCAGATCTGGTCTCACGAAGTTGAGCTGCTTTTGGAGCTCCTTGTTCACGGCGCAGAGTGGTGCGTTCTCCTAGCACAGAG
Organism: Nissolia schottii; assembly: GCA_003254905.1. Classification (NCBI taxonomy): domain Eukaryota; kingdom Viridiplantae; phylum Streptophyta; class Magnoliopsida; order Fabales; family Fabaceae; genus Nissolia; species Nissolia schottii. The sequence continues at coordinate 10,479 of QANU01087072.1, read as the reverse complement.
ATTCGACCTCCTGGAACTGCTGCCGTTGCTGTTGCTCCTGTTTGCCGCGAGCAGCGAATCGTTCAGCGGAGCAGAGTAGAAAGCTGGTTCTCCTCGGAAGGTTTGGTACTTTGTTGTCTTACCAGATCTGGTTCCAGTTTGTTTCTTGTTTCCAAATCTATGTCTTTGCTCTCTCTCGAACTCCGACAACGTTAGCGGCATCGATCTCGGCTCTGGAAGTTGGTAAAGATATTAGATTAGATTCAAATGATGATTGAATATTGGAAAGATCTTGTTGAGCTTTCCTTCTTCTTGCTGCGACAGCGGATACCGATAGTGGAGTCCACATAATCATGAGAATAGATTTGGGATTTTGGAGTGGCAAATTGCTGTTGATTTCGCTTTGCCTATTGTTCAAGAAATTTCTATTGGAATTCATCAGGTTCTGTTGCTGGTTAGTTCAGATTTCCTGTGATGATATTCTGTTGTGATGACTTTGCGATTGTCATTGTGATTGATTCTTCATGATCTTCGATTTTGTTTTGTGATTACATAACTCACACTCAATGTCAATTTCTTTCTCCACTGCAAGCTTCAATTGTGATTAGTTGTAATTTTTACATGTGTTCGCTGTGGCTCTTTGGTCATTGATCTGGTGTAACATTTTGTCAAGCATTAGATGATGAATTGTTGTGGATAAAGATCATGGAGCTGGTTTTGGTACTATTGGATTCTGGTGGAGAATCTATGTGTGCTTCAGACTTTAGATGGAGACTTTAGTTTCTAGCTTTGATTCTGCTTTGTTAGCCTACAAATTTCTGCTTTGTTAGCCTCGTGTGGCTTTGATTTAGATCATTGTATGACATGGCTAAGCATTGGTTCATATTCTATTAGCCTTATGGCTTTATATTTGCTCTTATCTTGGGTGGTTAAGCGTCGAATTTCAGCTTCTGCCCTTGATAATTGAGCTTTGTTTGCTTCTGCCGAGTGGGTGGTTAAGCTTTTGATATGATGGGATCATTTGCTTTTGCCATGTGTTTTGCCTGTGATGGCATTTGATCATTGTTCCCATGTTGGGACCATTTGCAACCGGTATCGTTAAGCGTTGGAGGAAGATCGAAGGGGCTTCAGTGAAAGTCGAAGACTTCCAAGAAATAGGAACTTCGGTGGTTGTTGTTAATTTTCAATCATTTAGCATTGTGTTGCTCTTTGATTTTTTTTGTATCATTGTTTCCAAGCTGGAAATGTTAGTGCACATTGTCCAGCTTGTGGGGGGTATTATAATATGTAGTTGAAGTAATTGATAATTGTAATAGTTAGTTAGGATTAGTTAATGGTTTAGCTAATTAGCTAATGGTTAGTGGTTGCTAGCGGTTATCATTAGCCTATATATAGGCTGCATCACTTGTAATTCTTGTAACTTTTTAGTCGATCAAATTCATTCAGTTTCAATTCTCTCTTTTCTCTTTTTGATNTATATATATATATATATATATATATATATATAGCTTATGGGAAAAAAAGGAAGCAAAGTTAGGGAATTAGATAGAAAATGTGGCACCACATTGAAATTGTGGTGGTGACAATGGAGATTATGCTAAGTTTAGGAGGGATTAACGTGTAGAAATAAGGATGATGTTGTAGTTTGAAAAACAAATATGACTAGTTTGTTGGAAGGGAGTAGCAATAAAGGGAAAAAACCACGTTTGGTTGCACTTAACTTCGAGGGTATTTTTGTTAATGAGATTTATAGAACAAAATTTGTGAAGTGAATGATGAGCAAGAGAGAGGGAGAGAGAGATTTGTGCTTTGAACCTTTTAATGTTACTTAAGGATGTTTGTTCATAACATACTATAGATTAATGATGTTGAAAACCGCTCACCAACTAGTGGGTTTCATATTTAGTCATATTCTTAATATACATTTTGGCACTTAATATATGTGATTTTGTGGCATAATTTTAAGGTTGGTTTGAACTTTCCTTTTGCTAAATCTTTTCCCATAAATGGTAGCACAACTATCATAACAACACAAGTCCTACGTCGAACAATAAAAGGATGGGTATCCAACTATTTAGTTATAAACGAAAGGGTGTTGTGAGTCTAATAACAATACAAGTCTCACATTGAACAACACAAAGAGGGAAAACAAACATTTTAGTTATAAAATAAAGGGTGTTGTGAGTCTAATAACTCATTACTGAGTTTTAATAGTTAAAAGACCTACAAAACTTGTTTGTATTGCTCTTTTAATTTATTAAAAGAATTAATAAAGTTTTGATTTAATGGTTCATTTTTCTAAAGAAATTTGTTTATCGGTTTACATGTTTCTTTATTGGTTAGTTGATTGTTGAATATTAAATAATTGAATAGTTGCGGAATTATTTGCGAAAATTTTTTCGTGTTACTTGCGAAATTTGTTGTAGATTAAAATAGCTACGAATTTTGATATGACATGTACATGTAGAATTTGTTGCGAAATTTACATGTGTAATTTCATATAAAATTTGTTGCGAATTCTAGCTGCAAAATTGTTGCGAAATTTACCTACAAAATTTGCTGCATAATCTACCTACAAATTTTCCTATGAAGTGTTTCATGCGAAACAATTCATATCAAAATTTGCAGCAAAATTTCTCCCAAACAACCAATAGGCCACAAAAATTATCTGCGAAATTTTCCAGTTTCCTATGAAAAAAATTTGCAGGTAAGTACCTGCGAATTTTGAAATTCACAACTACCAGTTACATACTACCTTATTACCTATGAATTCTAATAAGCAGAAAAATTCGTAGGAAGCGTGATTACCTACGAATTTTAAGGCAAAATTTGCAGGTAATAAGCAAATTTTTTTGTAGTGCTCCCACTATTAGAATTTTAAGGATTACCAACAGCAAAATTGGTCGCTAATCTGTTGTTAATCTCTCGTTACATGTATTAGCGAGAGATTAGGACATGTTAGCGACCAATTTAGTCATCGTTATTCTGAAGTCGCTGATTAGCTTGGAAAACAATTTGATCACTAATTCGTAGCAAATTTATTTTAGCGATAAAATTATTGGTTGTTATTCTGTCACTAACCTAATGTTGTTTTATGATCGAAATTATTCCTTAAATCACCGTAGATTTGCGAGGAATTGTATCGTCGCTAATCCCTCGTAGATTCCTGCAACATTCATCGCAAATTCGTCGTTGATTCGTAGCCAATTCGACATGTAAATGACATGCCAAAAGGAATTTTGTTGCTAATCCATCACTACAAAATTTAGTTCTTTTTTCAAATTTTTAACTTCTTTTAGAAATTGATTATTAATTAATTAATAATAAATTATTAAAAAATAAAAATTATTAAAAAATTAATTAATAAAGTAAATAAAGTATAATATTTATGTTTTGTGGGCCCAAGACAAAATTTGGTTTCAACTTTCAAGTCTTGATTTAAGTGTGTGAGAAATTCACATGTTGACAAATCCAATGTAACTCCTTTCATTTTATAACGAAAGGTTTTCTTTCCACTTTTACTTTAACCAATGTGAGACTGAAAGAGTATCACTTTCAACACAAAAAGATTGTCTAGCTTGCCTTGCCATTTTAATATTTTTGGTCATTGTTTTTGCCAACCTTTCGATGGACTATTGAATGGGTCTTTAATCCTTCATATTTTAGAGGTTTTGATATCAAATTATGTATACACAAATGTAGATAATAGACTGATAAAAGATGGAATACTGGCAAGTAAAAAGATACTTTAAACAACAGAGATTGATAAGAAGAAAATGACTATTGATTTATCAAACATTAGTAATACAACGATATTGTCCAATTTTTTTACAAGTCATCCATTACGTCTAACTAATCAAGAGACTTGCTTGAGATGTTTCTACATAAATTAATTTTTTTAAATCATATGAAATATAGAAATTTGATGGCAAGTGAAAAAAAAGATTATTCCTTTTTATTATTTATATTCATTATAGTCATTTTATATTTTAAGAGCAATTTTGCGATATATTTGCTAAACACTCTTCTTGTGATTTATACATTTTGAGAGCCGCTTTTACATTATTTTATCAAACAATATTAATATAATTTTACAATAGCAGCCTTTAAAGAACTCAAAGAACTCACCAATTTTTAGAAAGCCACAACATGACCAAACCAAGCGTTATACAAATTTATATTATTTAATAACTTTTTTTTATTGTAGCATATATTAATTATATGTACGTATAGTTATATAAAATTTACATATTTTTATTAATTGCACTATGGTTGAATTCGGTTAAAACAATTGAACCAATGAACCTCTGAACCAGTGTTTTAACTCATTCGATGCCTAGTTCAATTTTCTAAACCTTGACATTTGCTGAAGAATTTGTGAGGGATTCATCCCTCACTAAAAGTGAAATGATTTATTTTAGCTGAAGAGAGTCATGAGGAATTAGTGAGAGGACAATCCCTCCCTAAACAGAAACGTGAAATGGTAAAAGTTTAGCGAGGGATCAGCGAGAGATGTATCCCTTGCTAAAAAGGGATTGAATGATTTAGTGTAGTTGAAGAGAGTTGTGAGGGATTAGTGATGACATATTCTCTCGCTAAATATAAAAGTGAAGTGTTAAAAGTTTTACAATTGATCAATGACAAAAACATCCCTTGCTAAAAGGAAAGTGAAGGATTTAGTTTAAAATGGGCATTTTACAAGGGAAGAGTGAGAGCATATTTTGTCGGTAAAATACGTTGACATGTTGTGAAGGATTTGCGAGGGAATAATCCCTCATTAATAAGAATAGTAAAATGTTAAAAGTTTTGCGAGGGATCAACGATGGATTAATTTCTGGCTAAAAGGGAGAGGGAAAGATTTTATTTCATTGAAGAAAGTCACAAGGGATTAGCAAGATAAGTTTCTATCGCTAATTAAGTTTAGTATTTGTGAGGGATTAGCGAAGGAATTGTCCCTTATAGTATGTATTTTAACCATATGAGAGGGAGTAGCATCGATTTGTCCCTTATTAAACAATTTAGTTATGAAGTATATGTTGCGAAGGATCATGTCGTCGCTAATTTGTCACTATTTTCTCATTGAATTTTGTGTCCCTCATTTTTCAACATTTTGTTATGGATCTACATTTTGCTTGCTAATTACTCGTTATTTCCTTGCTAATCAGCGAGCAATTAGCGAAAAAAAATTTTCATCACTAAATTTTGTCGCAAATCTACATTTTTCTTATAGTGTCCCAGCCCCACGCCACTGTTAACAACAAGTAGAACACCAACAAGTTGACATTGCTCCTTTCAAACCAGAATTCACCTGTCGTTGATGGTGGCGTTGAGCCTGACAATATCTCTCTCGTGGTGAGGTGACAAGATTTCTCTTCGTGTGGTGGCGACCTCCCTCTAAACGCGAAGGTAACCTCTCCATCTTTAGCATCACTAGATCTTCAGAGGTCTATCATGGAGTTACACCACATGCTTCATTTCCAAATCAAAATGCAATGGGTTAGATCTGGTGGTGGCTGGTGGCTGCAAACACCACTAGCGACGGCATATCCATTTTGGTGATGCTACTACTAGTGGGCTAACATTGTTCTTGATGTTGTATCATCTTAATTTCTTTTTGGATTACTGTTCCATATTTTTTTCTTCTTTTTCCTGGATATGATTTTTGGTTCTGTTTCTAGTTCTGTATTTTTTTGGCTGTAAAGTGTTTGATGTTATTGTGGTGGTGGTGATGATAATGATGGTTCAAGAGCTGATAAAATCTAGATCTGAGTTTTTGTGGATGGAGTTTTTGAGTTGTTTTGCTGAAAATTTGGCATAGAAGAAGAGATTAGAGATAGGAAAGGGAGGAAATGGGGTGGATTCTATGTTGTCGTGTTGTTCTGTGTTGTTGTTGTGGTGTTGTGCTGCTATTGTGTTGTTCTGTGTTTTGTGTGGTGTGTTGTGTTGTTGTGTGGAGAGGAGATGAAATGGGGGAAGAGCTTGAGGAAGATGACTAGGGAAAGGATTTGGGGACAAACTGAATTTAGGGATTTTATTATTTTTTTAATTTTGGGGTAGGTTAAATTTACGGTTTTGGGTCGGGTTGGGTTAAGGTTAGGATTAAGATTTAGGGTTAGGGTTAAGGTTAGGTTAGGGTTTAGGATTTAAGGTTTAAGGTTAAGGTTAGGGTTGTTATTATTATTATTATTATATTAATATTATTATTATTATAATAATAATAATAATAAAAATATTATTATTATTATAACAATAATATTGGATCTGATGAATTCTAACAAGTACATGTGCATTCATCTTCGACCTAAAAAGTCTTGGGATTGGCCTACGAGCCTAGGTGCCTCTGTAGGGGTGTATCTATTAGGTGCCCTAATATTTTCACGATCTCGAAGTTCATACACCTGCTCAGACGCGTCACTGGTACTAGTTCCATTGTCATTATCCTGACGTCCCATTAACCACTGCACTCGTCTCTGCACTCCTTGAACCCCCCTCGTAAAAAGGTTTCCCCTTCTACCAGATCGAGGCGACGGTTGCCTCAAATTTGCATCATTTGTGTTGTCATTGTCATTATATGATGCATCCTCTGGCGGCTCATTTAGATTAAATAGTACCCTAACCCTAGTGCCAAAACTTGACGGCTCAAAAACACCTCTACGCACTTCCACACAATCCATGTCAACCAATCTTCTTGGTGATCATACGCGTAGCTCACTAGATCTTGAAGAAGATCCTACATGGAAGGACCTTCTACCATACGATTGTTGCTCACTGTACCCTTCACCAAGAAGAGGAGATCGTGTGTCAGGTCTGTATGGAGGTGGAGTGACTTTAACTTCAACTAGATATAGAGTCACTTCAACTTCATCAGCTTCATTCTGAGGATGTTGTGACGACGAGGGGCCAAGGTTGAACAATTCAAAGTTCTCGTCAATTTGGTGCAATTGTTGAGCCATTTGTTCGCCTAGCCAAACATAGACACCAGGTTAGGGAGGCGGATCATACAAATCAGTTTGGGGAGCCGGAGCATAGAAACTAGACTGAGGAGGCGGAGCAAAGAAACCATGTTGGGGAGGTGGAGCATAGAAACCATGCGGGTGTGCATCATCAAATCCATGCGGTGGGGACACATTACCATGCGGCGGAGAAGGATATTATTACTGCCAAACATCAGGTACCTGTTGATGATCATGTATTTACTTAAGAAATCTGTGACCATTCTCTAAATACCACTGCCAATACTGCACAATTGGTCTATAAGTTATAAGTCTCGTAGTGACTAGTGCTACGCGGTTGTCCCATCTTTGAATTTATTGATAATGCCTTTGCACCTAGTTTATACACGTAAACCCTTGTGGATTTTCCCTCAAATCGAGATTATGAGCGCAACTCAGAATATTGCAGCTAGCCCAGCTGGCACTGTCTGAACAAGACCAAATTGGCGGAGCATGTGATCAGCTGCATGTCACTAAACAATCTCAAAGCATATTAGTGGACATACTACTAACCATGTCTGTTTATTCCTCACTTCCCCTAGAATGACTGCATCAACCTAGGGTTCTTGATATGGTTGTCATATAAACTGCAACAAAAATAATCAATTACAGTGGGATATTGACAAAACACAACTTTTTATAATATTTTAACTACTTAATCTATACCGCTTATGGGGCCATGTCGTCTATGGCTTTTCTGCATTCCTTGACGGTAATATTATGGAGATCGGGAATATGCACATATTCAGCTCATCTGCAATATATTATATTAATTAAGTTAATAATAGAAAAATGGTTCTATTAACTAATAATAAACATTGCAATTGTCAACTTAAGAAACTATTACCTTGCCGCAAGGGGAAAATGGAACTGGTTCAGGTCATGTGGTTTGGGTGTAAGTATAGGAAATATATAAAATGCCCACACTTGAAGAAGCACTGTAACATCCCGCTTTTTCACTGTATGGATAATTAGAGTAATAAATAATTATCGGTTAATTAGGGAGGTAAGAAAATTTAATTATTATCTTTAATTCATAAGAATCACCTTTAACTCATAAGAATGGCAGTCAAAATTGAGGTTTCATGACCGACGAATTTTTTGGAGACTTAAAACGATTTCTGGGACCAATCGAAATTTTTTTCGGATACCGAAAGTACCCGTAAAATACACTAATAAAATAATAATTCCCCGAATACCTCCACCGGACTCAACTACTAATAAGGGGAGATTAGTAGAGCGCGATGGTAGGTCCGGATTATTTTTCAGACATCCGCACGCACAGTACCGGGACTGCGAATAACAAAAACACGATCAGGCATGATCAAAATTGGACTGAAGGGAGAATCATGTCTATCCATAGATTAGATATTTATATATAATGTACTATTATATAATATAATAATCCTAATGAATAGTGGTAATAATAATATAATAGTAATATATAATATATATAATATAATAATAAAACTTATACATTAAAATATTATATATATGTATGTATATAGGACGGTGGGGGGAGTAGCCCCTGACACCAAAACTCTACTTTTCCTTCTTTTNGGGGGGTGTAGCCCCTGACACCATTTCTCATCTTTGCTTCTTTATGAAGCATTTGCTTCATTGTTTCTTTTCTTTGTTTTTCGTCCCCCTCCCCCTCCTAACGCCATTTCCATCTTTTCTTTCGTTTCTTTATTTTTGTTTTTCTTTCTTTCTGAATCCATAAGTTTCCTTTCTTTGTTCTTTATTTCTTTGGCTCTTCACTTTGTTTCTTTTCTTCATTTCTTTGGTTGTTTTCCCTGAAGCCTTATGCTTCATTTTCGTTTTTCTTTCCTTTCCCCTCCCTGACTCCATTTTCCATCTTTGTTTCTTTCATTTTTCTTTGTTTATGCTTCCTGCTTCTTTGCTTCCTTGTTCTTTCTTTATTTTTCCTTATTTTTCTTTGTTTCTTTATATTTTCCCTTTTTGCCCATTTATTTCATTTTTCTTTCTTCCTTCCCTGAAGCTTATGGTTCACGGCTTCTGTTTCTTTCTTTTCGTTTTTTTCTTTCTTTCTTTGCTTTGTTGCTCTGTTCGTGCACTGCTGTGCTGCTGCCGGACGCCGGAAAAATAAGAGGATCGTCATGGAAGTGCTCAGAGAATTTTCCTCTTCACTTCTACTGTTTCCAAACTGGATTTGGAGGTGGGTAGTCTGATCACCCCTGTCTATGGGATTTTTATCTGTATGTTATGTATGTATTTTTGAGTAGAAAAATTTATAAATATTATGAGAAAAATATGGAGTTAAATATGCTTGAAGGATTTTTTTTAGAAATATTGAGGTTAGGAAAATACAACTGTGTTGGTTGTATTCACGCTGTTTTATGATTCTCGGATGTTCATGTTGTTGCTTGTGTACTGTTGGAATATGTGGTGTTTGAACTTGGGATGAATGTGAGAACATGAGAGAAAATAAGCAAGGAAGTAAGCGCTGAGTGGGTAAACTTGGCTTGGTCACCCCTTGGTGACTTATGTTTGCTTGTATGTGTTTATATGCTTTTATGCCTTATGATAAACTATGATAGAAATGCTATGCTAGGACTTAGGAGATGACTCCGAAGGGTCCTGTGACCTGGACTAAATAGGATTTGTATGTGTGGAATATGTGTGAAAAACTCGAGAGGAGTCCATGAGAATAGAGGAAGAAAAAAGCAAGAAAAATCCAGTATTCGGTTCTAGGTTCGCCAGGGACTGTGCAGTGGGTCCGCAGAGGACCCCTGGTGTGTGAGTGTGGGAAATAAGAAAAATGAGCAAAGGAGTATGCGCCGTGTAGTCCGCGGAGAGTGGTTGAAAAGAGTGTGTATAGAGTGGTTGAGCGGCACCAGGAACGGTGCTGAGAGGGTTCCGCGGAGGATCCCTGGGGTGTGAATGCGAGAAAATGAGAGAAAATAAGTAGAGGCGTAAGTGCGGAGTGGTTCCGCGGATGGTGATGGAGAGGAGTCTAGGAAGTTGATGAGCGGGTACCTAGGAAGGTGCTGGATGGCTGGAGTGATGAGAGGGTTGCGGGAAGAGGGACGAGTGGGCACCACAAGTGGTGCCGATTGGGTTCCGCGGAAGATCCCTGGCAAGGTTGAGAAGGTTACGTAAAGGGGGCTGAGTGAGCGCCAATATTAGTGTTGAGTAGGGTTCCGCAGAGGATCCCTGGAAATGCTGAGAGAGTTACGTGAAGAGTGTTGAGGGAGCACCAGGAGTGGTGTTGCATGGGTTCCGCGTAGGACCCCTGGAATGTTGAGAGGGTTGCGTGAAGAGTACTGAGTGAGCATCAGTAGTGGTGTAAAGTGGGGTTCCGCGGAGGATCCTTAGAGTGCGAGTGCTGAGTGGGTTCCGCGGAGGGACCCCGAAGTTGATAAGTGAGTACAAGCATGTGTATGATGAATGAACGAGTTAGGTTTATGATGATGTATGATGCTGTGTGATGGTGTATGAGGAATATGTTATGAGGTATGTTTATGATGAGTGCATGACATATTTG
>QANU01087068.1:469311-604121 GCA_003254905.1 Nissolia schottii | reverse complement strand
GAAGATGATGATGGAACTTGATGGATTTAAGAGCTTTAGGTCTTAGGAATTTTGGAAGATGAAAATGAAAGACTTTGGAATGCTTGGTGTGTGTATTCGGGCTGCATGGGAAAATGAGGGCTGCCGTGAGTTTTTAGGGACTTTAGGCTATCCATAATTCCAATTTTACCCTTAGTGCTCTTATGTCATATTAGGTCATTAGTTATTTATGTCCGGACGTCCTAAAAATATTCCGGGCATACCGTTACGCTCTAAAAATTCCCCTCATTAATTCTAAAATATTACTTGACATATTCTTGATTTATTTTCATACTAATATATTTTACAGACTCCAGTGAGTCATAAGGAAATTACCATAAAACCCTAATTATGATCCAGACGTCACCGAACGTCACAAGACCGTCAAAGGATTATTTTCAACTAATATTACAGAAATAAAATTAATATTTGAATTTTATTCTATTTCTATCTTGCCTTTTCCTTATTATTATATTTTTAATTTTGCCTTAAATAGTATTTTAACCTGAGGGAAAAGTCGGGTTGTTACACGAGAGACGCGCCTCTACTGTCACTACGTCTCCAAATTTTATGTCCTGTTGTGAGACGCTTATCAAACACTGCCTTATAGAATTGATCTCCTTTGACTATACAAATACGTGGATCACATGTTTGAAAGCACTAGAGAATGTTATTTTGTTGATATTGTTCCCAATATTCGATACTCAATTACTTATAGCATTACTATACTCTCATTATTCATTGCGGATTAGTTGTTTATCTAACGCAAATTTAGCTAACAATGTATGTGGAAGCCACTGCTTAAACGAGTGTTCTAAATTTATTGAATATATGAAGAATCAACCATTAGAAGAGAAACCAAAAGTCTTGAGTTGCCTCGACTCAAACATTGTAACCTAAGTTCTAAGTTTATAACAAAATCCGTTAAGAATAAGTTAGACTCTTCGGTGTCCCTAAGGACACACCATACTCTATCATTCTTAAATATGTAATTTAATATTGTATCAACTTAAAAATTATTAAATAATTATACGATATTTATAACGATACCTTAATTTATGTTTAGTTACATAATTTTTTTAATTTTTATTTTTAAAAAATCAAATTCTCAAATTTAAACTAAAAGAATTGAAAGAATACAGAATAATCATGTAATTTAGAGATTCAATTTTTTTGAAATAAAAATTGAAAAATTATGTAATTAAACATAAATTAAAATATTATTGTGAACAATTTTATGATTATTTAATAAATTTTAAGTTGATGTAATACCAAATTGCATTTTATAAATGGGAGGATATGGTGCCCTAGGGACACCAAAGAATACACCTTAAGAATATGCTTCCACTTTTTAAAATAATTGTAATGTTTATACTTCATATTAAATCCTTTTAACATATACTTAAATCACCATGTTAGCACCAAAATATAACTATGAGGCATAAAACATATTATATAATTTTTTTAACAAGTACAAATAAAAATACTTGTCTAAAGTAGTTAATCTTATAACCTAGTGATTAATCCTAGTGTTGAAGTCATGTTTATCTCCCTCGTACAGACATAATTTTTGACATGTATATCTTTGTAAAAAAACAAGAACTTGTCTGAAATTTTTTGTAAAATTATTTTTTTTTTTAGATTTTAAGTAGGATATGTTTTTATTTTTATAAAATAAGCCTTTTTGAATACTTATCACTAGAATATGGATTATTTTTTTGGCAATGGGAACCTGGACTAATTTTAATATATTTAAAATTTAAGTTGTTTTATACTAACAAACAATTAGTCATATTTTATATTTTACAGAGTAAATTATGTTAACCTTCTCTAAAATTTAGTAAAATTACAATGAGGTCTCTTCTATTTGCTCAAGCTCAAAGGTTTCATAAAGTGGTGGTGGAAAGTGACTTTCAAAGAAGCTCTTGCTAGGACTAAAGATGAAAGTGAGGATCTATCTCTATTGGAAGTTATTGTTAAAAACATCATTTCTTATGTTTGTTGGTTTTATTCTATTGATTTAAGTTACGTTAAAAGGCCATGTAATAAGGTAATTTATGACACTACTAAGTTAGTTATTGTTTGTGGTACTGATATATGATTGGAGGAACCTCCTTTTTTTGGTACCTCAACTAAACTCTGATCAGGACTTTTCATAAATAAATAAAAAAAAAACCCTCCTATTTTTTCTAAAAAACATTATATTAATTTCTTGTGAAGTTTAAGTTGTTTTACACTAATAATCAGTCATATATTATATTTTATAAAGTAAATTATACTAACCTTCTCAAAAATTTAGTAAAATTACAATCAAATCTCTTCTATTTGTAAAATTGATTTAATAAACTTCTATATTTTACAAAACATTACATTAATTCCTAATGAAGTTTAATAAAATCACACTAGACCCCTCCTGATATTTAATAAAATTATATGCGACTCCCTTCTAATTGTTCAGGATATAATATATCAATGTGATTTTTCTATCATAATTTTACATTTTCCCTAACCTCCCCCACCTCCAACCTTCCGTCTCCACGATTACTCAAAATCATGTGGATACTCGAGGGTTGTCAATGTTATCTAGACAACTAAAAAAGAATCAAGGGTAATTTCATTAAATCTATTGTGATATATTTTTATTAATCCTCGTAGGAGATCAATGGTAAGAGAGGAAAGTGGTCTAATGTTTTGTAAAACATAAAAACTTCATAAAACAATTTCACAAATGGAGTGAATTATAGTTTCAGAGGAAAATAAATGTAATTTGCCCTCCGTTATATTTGAGAATTGTTATTTTCACACTCATGGCTATCATCCGCTTCTATTTCAAGCCCATGATCAATGTATAATTTATGTATTTCTGTAAAGATGGGTTAACCTAGTGTATGTGTATTAAACAAAAGAAAATTTTTATCCAAGCAAAACATTGGCTAGGTTAAAATGGTCAAACAAATATTTTTGATCAATGTGTAAAGCCAAGTGTTAAATATAAAAAAAAAATTATGTACTTGTCTCAAATATCTTTAATCAAAATCCAATTATGTTTAAAATGAATACAAGAGAGTCATATTTTTATATTTATCCTTCGTTAACATGATCAATAACCATGTCTTTTTAGAACTTAAACTTTGCTTTGGTCATCGATAACACAGTTGACTTAATAATCCATGCAACGCTTGTGAATTTATGATGAAGATGATTCAGACTTACCATCATACTTGCTTTCAACCGAACTTGAACAATTTGTTACCGGTCCATTTCAATTTGGTTCTGTTTTCTGCGCCAATTCACATGTTTCCCGTCCCTTATGTTGGAAAAGAAAAAAGAACACGAGAGTCCAGAAATTAGGAAAGAAAAGTAAGAAGCAAAAATGGCCATACATATTATTTTGTCTTGAGGCAGTTTTTGGGTCAAGTAGTATACTGATTATTTTTTTTTTATCAAAGTTAATTATATGAATTTACCTCCAATTTTTTACAGGAGATAAGGAAGGCTTGGTCTACTAACTTTATGAAGCGGTGTTTCTACTTATAAAAAAGCATAAATTGTTTTTAAGGTAAAGTTATCCTTTTGATTTATTATTCTATGTGATTTATTACGGTAAAAAAAAAGTATCAATTTAGTTTTATACATTTTAAATCATTATCAATTTGGCACGTCATATCAACGCATGAAATATCTAATTTGATAATAATTTAAAACATATAAGATTAAAATGGCAGTTAGAGAACTGAATTGATATATAAAATAAATATATGATATCAAAAAGATAATTTAGATTTGGTAACTAAAAAAAGTAGTGTGCTTTTTATGAGGTGCTTTCTAAATCTAGCTGGTGGTATCTAAATTCAAAAGTTATAAAATTAATATAACATCAAATATTTATCGTATTGTAACATTTATATTTTTCATCAACTAATACTAATATTATATCTTTTGGATGCAGTTTATAGTGCTCAATACCTAACCAAGCCAGAGTGGAGCTGATGATACAAAAGTTTTAACTCATGGCCTCCACAAATTAACAAAAATATCTGTTCAGATCCCATTGGCTGTTGTTCTTGTGATTGTGACAGTATCGCTAAAAGTTGAAGGGGGTGAGTGGTGATGGTATGAAAATCAAAAACACTAGAAGGAGAAGGGACCAAAATCTACAATTCCTACAACTAAATAAAAATGGTTCTAAGAGGCAACATTGGCAGGGGTAGTTAAACATCTAGTCACGTGTTCAATCTCTAATTACATGTATGAAGTGAGTTTTGCGTTAAGGGTATGCAGTATTACTTTAATGAACTCAAATTATTACTCCATTTATTTATAAATAAGAATCGTTTACAATTTTTACAAACATATTAAGAAAACATTAAAATTATGTCTTTAACAAGTCTGGGAATGCTCCTCATCAAGAATTGAATCGAATAGCCGTGCCGTGGAGAATCTTAGTGAGTAAAAAAAGTATCAATATTAATATTGTTGTAAAATATTATTGGCGTGGATGTTGATATACTAATTTAGATAGTATTTGATTATATAAATATATATTGATAATATAGATATTTGATATGATCTTATGCATTATCTCTCTTAAATTATAAATAGACTCCTGAGTGTTTATTATATAACACTATAAAAATTATCAATAAAATAAATTCTCCCCCTTCCTTGTCAGTTCTCAGTCATTTCTCTTTACCATTTCTGCCCCTCTTGCTATTATTTCATAACAAATATAATTTATTAATATTAAAAGCGTTGGAGCACGCGGGGTGGGTTGCAGTTGTTTCTGGGATGCATACGTAACGGATATGCCGTTGCCCCTTCCTGCGTCATTCATACTCCAATCACTTCAATCTCTCACACACACACATGCTCTCACTCAACCCTTTCTTAATTTCAATTTCATCATCAATCATGCTTTTTTAGCTACCAACTTGTTTCCTAAGGGGCCAATAAGGTACCTACGTACCCTTTCTTCATTCTTCTTCTTATTATTTTCTATTATTTTTATTATGTAGATTTGTACACATAGGTCTTAATCCTATTTTACAAATTTCATGCTAGCAATTTTCCTAATACGTTTTCATTGTTTTTGTGTCAATAAGATTATGTAACATGTGACTTTCTTTTTTGTGCATGATTATGGGATCAAATTTATTATATCAATAGCTCAAGGTCAAGGAGTTGAATTGGACATCTTAGCCCCCTTCAGTTTGCTATTCGTTTCATCAGGGGGTTATCATTCATTCATTCATTAATTATTATTATTATTTGGGATATATTATTGGGGGATTATTGTGATTTATATATGGGGATATCGAAGGACAATGCAACAGGCCTTATTCTGGCCGTGTCTTCAAGCGTTTTCATTGGCTCTAGCTTTATAATAAAGAAGATGGGGCTTAAGAAATCTGGCACCACTGGCAAAAGAGCAGGTTTTTTTTATATATATCTCCCTTTCAATTCAATTCCATCCCCTTGGTTTCAATTGGGTTACTAATGTCTTCACTTGCGATGCATTGAATTTGTCTTTTGTTTAATCTTTGTAATTGTTTTGTTTTGGTTTGCATTTTGATCAGCAACCGGAGGGCATTCGTACCTATTTGAGCCGTGGTGGTGGGTTGGAATGACTTCGAGTAAGCGATTAGTCTATTTTGTACTCTTATTTAAATACTATTTATGGGTCAGTTTGAGCCTGAATATTCCTAAACCCGACATGAGTTTATTTTTTATTTTTTTCCTTCCATTTTAATGCCGCAATTGAATGAGAATTGAGAATGGATAAGAGGCTCGTGGGATGGACGGCCTGCCTATTATACTGTAACATTTCTCGCGACAAATTGTGTAGCATGTTAGGTCACCTAAGTCATCATCTTTAAGCTAGGGGTTATTTTCCTTGTTATTGAAATTGAAGTTCCTTTAACTGTGTGTGCTGTGTTACTTCATGATAAATTTCGTCTTTCGTCAGTCTCTATAAGCATTTTGAGTATTTGAGTTGCATAACTATTTGACAAGCCATCAAAGTTTGGCTGGCTAGGTAGTGTTACTGTTTAGACTTCCATCGTTGACACGAATATTGAAACTTACATGGTAAGGCAGTGCCTTTAGCTTAAGAGCAAGGGGATTGGATGTCTATACCTTTTTATTCAGTTTTTCGAATTTCAAGTCATGTGGTTAAATAAAGGGTGGGTGTGTTACAGTGACACTGCCCCTTTTTACTCCCAAAAGCAAAAGGAGAGGGAGAAAAGTCTTATTTGCACCTGTTGGAGTTTCAGTGTCACAACAGAATCAAGTATCTTTTTTAAAGTGATAACCGTCAGAATTCCCTGACAAGAATCTGTCATGTTCTATATTCTATATTTATCTAGGGCCATTTTTTAGAGAAAATTTCTGCTTTGTTTCTCTTCATACTAATCTTGGGAAAAAAAAATTCTACTAATTCTGCATAGATGCTTACATCTTTGCAGTGATTGTTGGGGAAATAGCCAATTTTGCAGCTTATGCATTTGCGCCTGCACTGCTTGTAACACCTTTAGGAGCTTTAAGCATCATTTTCAGGTAACAGACACGGTAGTACTTAACAATGCAAATTCTTAGGATGCTTCTGTTTCTCTTTCGACGCAAATAATGGGGATACGCATCATCTGTGAACTTTTTTGTAACCTGGATGCCAGAAACAAGTTAAAAACTCATATCATGATGCAGTGCGTTGCTAGCTCACTTTATCCTGAAAGAGAATTTGCACATCTTTGGTGTTCTTGGATGTGTTCTCTGCGTGGTGGGATCTACCAGCATTGTTTTGCATGCCCCCCATGAAAGAACTATTCACTCTGTTAAGGAAGTGTGGCACCTTGCTACAGAACCAGGCATGTTATTTTAACCATTGGATCTTGTCATCAGAAAGGCCTGCATGAGTGGAATGCATTATGATATTAATCGACGCAAATTGTTCTTTTATGGTTAATTAAGCGAACACTGCATTTTTGTTTTGGTCCCTTCATCAACAGGTTTTCTTATCTACAGTGGTGGAGTTGTGGTTCTGGTTTCTATTCTCATTTTCTATTTTGTTCCGCGCTACGGGCAGACTCATCTGGTCATATATGTTGGGATATGTTCTTTCTCGGGCTCACTTACGGTATTAGTTATCTTCATTAATGCTCATGCATGAGTCAGGATTGACCATAAACCTGCCGTGTTTAAACTTAATGCTGTTCCTTCTTGTTGCATACTATATAGGTTATGGGGGTGAAAGCAGTAGGAATAGCTATTAAGCTTACATTTGAAGGCACAAATCAATTCACTTACTTCCAGACCTGGTTTTTCACTGTGGTTGTGATAGGATCTTGCCTTTTACAGATTAACTACTTGAACAAGGTAAGTTTTGGCATTATAAATATGAATTAAATGTGGCCATGCACATGATTGGAGTATTAGTATCAAAGACATTTCTGCTGTTAATGGGGCATTCAGCATTTGAGACTCATTTAGGTGATAATTTCCAATGATAATTTCTAAATTGATCATGTTGCCATTGCGTAATCTAGTATGTGGCATTTGGAAAGTTTTAAACAAAAGGTTTTGCACTTATATTCTCAATTAGCATTGAATTGTTTCACATCACACCCTCCCAATTTTAGTCAAGGATGAATGAAGCTTAACATGTTATATTCTCGGAACGGCATGTCATATTTTCTATGCTACTGATTTACATTAGATTAACAATAGAATGTTGAAAATGGTGCTAGAATCCTGAAAATAAGTACGTTGAGCAGTTCAAGATTCCAGCTATGTTATAATGCTAATTGTTTAATTTGGAAACATTTGCAGGCTTTGGACACTTTTAACACTGCTGTAGTGTCACCAGTTTACTACGTCATGTTTACAACACTTACCATCTTAGCCAGCATAATCATGTTTAAGGTGACTATTTACCTTCCATGCCTCTATAAATTTTTTTCTTCAACATTTCTTGCTTTGTTTATAGGTACTTGGTGATGCTGGTAGTTTGTGGTAATAAAATTTGTCCTTCCTCAGTGCATGGCAAAGTCAAACTGAATAAGAAATATGAGCAATATGTGAAACATAATTACCAATGGCATTGAATCAATATGTTTACCTCTTAGCTAAAATCTGTCAATTGAGACGCACTGAACCTTAAGTTTATATGATTTTGATCAGTCATTGCTGAGTCGGTGATCACTTTTAGTTTCAAGTTTTGGATGCTTACAGTAGAATTGATCCTTGCCTGATAGTTGTTCCAAGAACATATCACCTAAAATGTCTTCTTTGTGTGATTCCAAATTTTGTTGTAAAACCAGGCTTATTGTTTACTGGTATATGGAATGAATAAACTTTCTTAAATGTATAAACTTCCATATGTCTTCAATGTATACAAACTTGTTTATTTGTTACTCTTCTATTTTGTTGTTTTAAGGAGCAGAATTCTTTTAGCAGAAAGAAGTAAAATGACATTTTATCCACTAAATATTTCACTCGCATGTCACAGCAAATTTGGTAGTCACACAAAAATCACTCCTAAATCCATAAAACCTGTTAGTTCTAAAAAATATAACGGTAAACAATTCGTTTATAGTCCAGTGGATTCAGTTATTATGACAATAGAGGTTAATGATTATCTAGAAGATATTTTATCATTGTTATTACAATGGCAATCTCAAGCTTTGAGGGACGGAAATGAATAGGAAGAAGAGAAATATGGGGATTGATTGATTATATGTATTGCTAATATTACCTTGTCAGGATCATCTGCTTTAGCCATGAAACAATAACTTGATTGGCACTTAGCAAATGGATTCTAAACTCGTATCTGCTTTGGTGATTTATTTATTTTCTGCAGGACTTTGACTCGCAAAATGCATCACAAATCGCCACTGAAATGTGTGGCTTTGTCACAATTTTATCCGGGACCTTTCTCCTTCACAAAACTCAGGACATGGGAAACAACCCACCAGAAGAAGAACCCGTGTTTTCAACTCCTCCAGACCATTCTAGATCTAACTCAGTGTCATGATAATAGCCAGCGACAGTCTTCCGCCTATGTTCCCGAGCTAGGCACACCTTTGCAAAAATCTGATTATGGTTATGCTATGGTCTTTCAAAGAGAAGTAAATCGGAGAAAGGAGAGGTGTTAGTCTGGTTCTAACAAAGCTTGTATTTTTGGAAAGGACAATATGATGATGTTCACGCAAAAGATTACAGGAAGGAACCATTTCTGGAAATTTTAGAGACATACCAGAATTTTTGTTTCTCTTTTGTTATGAACAGGGATGGTTTTTTTCAATGTATAGATACAAGCCTAGAAGCTATCTCCATCATAATGGGATTATGCTCCTGTTATGGTCTTTAGATACAAGGATAAGCTCAAATCCATTTTTTGCTTTTTCAGCTTTTCTTTTCTGTACTGAGCCAGATGAATTCAAAGTTTTATTATTAACTTCTAGGTCAAAATTAAGGAGGGTGTAGAACATATTTATAGGTGCTAAACTTAGGATTGTTCTGTGAGTTAAGTCCATCTTCTTATCCTTTTTTTACCAAGGAGAAAAACAAGTATCTTGGAAGTTACATTGGAGTTTGTTTTTTGTGTTTATTATTCAGTAGCAAACTTGCACATTAGTGGGAAAGAAAAGGGTCTCTAGAAGAGAAAGAATCCAGATATACAAAAATTAAAGATGATTAATAAACATCAAATAATACACTTTTTGAAAGTTATATAGCTGTAAGAACTCTATTGCAATATTTCAACTCCCCAAATTTTACACATACCTCAAATAGCATGTGACTATGTGTTACTGTCATTTTCCCCATACAAATGAATGAGAGAGAGAATGTGAACGAGTTAAGACCAAGTTCATAGGGTGCTTTTCCTGAAAATTGCTTTTGTGTTGTTTTAATTCCTTGAACTTCTTTTATGCATAACAATGAAAATATTTCAGACCTGGATTGAATTTCTAAACAAATTATTGGTTGAACTGAATTAAACTTGAGGAGTAGTAATTCTCAAACTTTGTTGCAAGGCAACCAGAAAATAATACAGCTTTGGAAACAGAAAAAATTATACTCAACGAGAAGCAATCAAAAAATTATACGAAACTGCCCTTAAAAAAACAGAAAAATGAAAAGTTGTAAAAAACAAGCGTGAGCGGCAGGATTCGAACCTGCGCGGGCAGAGCCCACATGATTTCTAGTCATGCCCGATAACCACTCCGGCACGCCCACTAGATGGTGAGGAATTTCCTATAGTATAAGTAATATCGGGTAATAGGTGTAGAAAAGCAAGTGAAAACTGAAAAATTATTTCCAAAAAAAAAAAAAAAAATGGCTGGGATTTTAGCTTTGTGCAGTGAACTAGTGCTCTTGAACAGCTTCGTGGTTTCAATCTCCAGTTAGCCGCATAACTGTTTTGTACTTTTTCTCAGGAAAATTCAACTTTCCGGGAAAAATCAGTGTGCCTGCCATAACCGCCGCAGCTCCTCTCCTCGGATTCCAGCTCCGAAACCCGACAAGGTAAGCAAGCGCCATCCCCTCTCTCTCTCTCCCCCCTCTCGATTTTGACATTTTCAGAGGCAATCAATCATTTCAATTGAATCAATCGCTAGGTTAAGATTCTGAATTGAGAGAGAAAAGAAAGAAAAATTCAAGCGAGTTGCGCTATATTTCCTGTTCTCAATGCAATCAGAATCGTTGCGCGACAAGGCGGTTTTGGTGCTTGAGGAAGACGAAGAAGAAGAGGAGGCAATCACCATCGCCAACACCAAATCCATCGCCGTTGCCGTTACCTTTACCGTCGCCGTTGGGATTGGGAACCGATGATTCCTCCTCGAAGGAAGAAATGGACCGAGGTGGAGGAGAAAACCCTAATCGACAAGTACGGCGAGATGGTCGCGGACGGCACGCTCGCGAAGATGAGAACTCGCGAGAAGAAGTTCAAACCCATCGCGTGCCACGTCAACTCGCTCCACCATCTCCGCGACCCCGCCGCGTACCCTTGGCAGTGGAGCTGGAAGGACGTGTCCACCAAGGTGCAGAACATGAGGCACCAGTACCTCCTCGTCAAGCAGAAGATCAAGAAGCCCGATTTCTCCGGCGGCGTGGAGGGTTCCTCTCACGGTGGGGATTGTGATGGGAGTGAGTTTGATTGGGTGGAGGGGCTCACCCACTGGTCCAATTTTCTTAGGTATAAGGATGTGTTTGGGGATGTCCCACTTGGTGTTGGTGGTCACGGTGCTGGTGATTTGATGGCGATCACCGATGGGGACCGCGATCATGGTGATGGGTTTCTTGATGGTGGCGTTGGTAGAGGTGGGGGAATGGACATGGTTGAGTTTGGGCAGATGGGGCATTCTGGGGATGGGGACGGGGATGGAGATTTTGCAGCTGCTATGGATGGGGTTGACAATGAGGTGATGGGTTTGGGGTTTGAGTATGAAGTTGAGGAAGGAGAGGAGAATTGTAATGGGAGCGGTCGGGTGAGGGATGATGTGGACAACAGTTATGTGTACGAGGATGGGGAAGTGATGGGGTCGATGAATTTGAAGAAGAAGAGGAAGGTGGCAAAGGGGATGGAAAAGAAGGCATGGAGGTTTATCGCTAACCAGCTGGGGCAGTTGAGGGAAATGGAGGCTCGGTTCGAGCAGCGCGAGATGGATAGAGAGCGGGAGAGACAGAGGAGGGAGAACCACCGAGCAGAACATGATAGGCAGTGGGAAAAGAAACTAGAGGAAAGGGAAAAGGAGAGGGAGAAGGATAGGGACAAGCAGAGGAGGCAGTGGATGTCTGAGTGGGATGCTATAGAGAAGGAGAATGAAGAGATGGAAAGGAGAAGAAGAGAGGAAGAGTTAGTTCGCGAGGGGGAATGGGAGGAGAGAATGAACTGCAGGAGGCTGGAATGGAAGAAGAGGGTTGATGCGATGCTAAATCAGCACCGAGCAGAAATGGGCCAAATGCAAACACGCATTCTTCACGAGCAACAAAATCTTACAAGCCAATTACTTGGCATATTCTCACAGTGGACTGCCCAACCTGCTGGCATATCTGATCATACTAGCGCTAGCAACCATTATCTTTCACAAATGATGCAGAATTTGCATCATGTAAACGGAATCGTCCATGGAGACACTAGAGTTGAGGGGGATAATCAAGAAGATCAATTCATTGTTGATGGATGATACATTTCCCACCATTTTGTGTAACTGCACTGGGGTGTCCAAGGAGCATTTCAGTTACAAGAAGTGGCGTAAAACTGCACATAACTGTTGAATGCATTCTTAACTGTACTCTCTTTCATTAGGTATGATTGTACACTGTGTCTAATGTAAAACATTTTTCATGTAACTACTCTATCTATATAAATAATGCTCTGTTTTTTTTTTAATAAAAAAAAATAATGCACTCTGTTTCTTGTTTTCATCTGTACTGAACTATGGAACTGTGAGTGTAAAGGTCACATTTTTTTGCTCAATACATCTTTTAAATGCTTTCTATTCGAAGTATCTGTATAACGTGAATCCTCTAATATATATACATGCATTGAAGGATGAGGTTCTTCAATGTACAATCCAACTCATTGTTACCCTAATGACATTCTAGACACTGTAGTGCTATATTCATCGTCTGTTATCATTTCCTGCTATAATTTGACTAAGTTCATCCTATATTCCAGGTTTAGAGTACAAGTTACTTCTGGCCTTGTTTTCAGCCGTATGCACATGTCAGATATCATGTGTGCATGTTAAAATTTGAAGGTTAAACATGGAGGAAAGAAGTTGAGAGATGTATCTAGGCTTGTGCTTACTCCATCTTCTTCCATTACATTTTTATTCTTCCCAAGTTGACCTTTTGATCTCGCATGTGAATTGAATCTCCTGTGCAATCTTAAGTTACTGTATCCTATTCATATTTGGAATTTTTTGTCCTCATTTTGTATATTTGGTTTTATCAGAAATCAAACTATCCCAAAAGCTTTAGTCGTTAGGTTAAGTCAAATGAATGGTTTTTAGCACATAGTAAAGAACTAGAAATGAATTCGTTAGACTCGTAACTTTGCTATAACACAGTATTCTCTTGGATAGTAGTTTGTTTAACTGTGAGACTTAACATCTGTCGTATTTTTCTTTTTTTTATTAAGTTTTATTAGTTCTCAAAAATGATTGAGCATTGAATTATTTTGGTTAAAATAGTCCAACGTCCCTTGCATAAAATGAAGTTTGCACGTGCCTTCCTAACTACATTGTGTAACTCTGGCCCCATTCATGAGTCAATGTCATGACCCTTTCCTTCCAAAGCCATTCTTGACTAGAACGTGTTTATTTGGGTTATAGACCAAAAAAATGTGTTTATGTGATTAAGAGCTCTAAACAAGGGGGAAAAATTCTCCCAAAAAACCGAAGAAAAACGGAATAACATCGGCTAAATTTGTCTTTAAGAAATTCGATTCTATTTTTTTTTAACATCCTCTTTAAATAAATCTTATATGATTCTACTTAATAATTCAAACACTTAATGTTATTTAAAATTAATAAACATGACTTCTTCATGATCATTGACATAAGTTTCCCCAAAAAATTTAGATATAACGTAGCAAAGGAAGAACCTATAATATAATGTCTTCCATTAATTTAAATTTTTATTTATAAAATTATATGCTTTTAGAAACATAAGAAATTATTTAAACATTTTCAAGATAAAACAGAGTGGCCTGCAACTTATTTTAATTTATATTTATGCCTGGTATATTTAAAAAAATTGACGGGATGTGTGTGAAAAATAAAATAAAATAAAATAACAGTTTTATTTAATAAACAGTCATCCCTCATAACAATAACAAAATTTTAATAGCGCGTTGAAAAAACTATTAATATACAATACACAATTATTAATTCATTACCAAAAAAAACCAAATTATTAATTAAAAATAAGCATTAAAATAGCCAAATAAGAGTATATTTTTAAGAAAATATAAAGGCTAAAACATCATTTATATTCTGGATTCTATTTATTGTTTCCCCTCAAATAAATATTCGAATGCACCGGATCTTCCCACAACATTATTATTTATTTATTTTGGTTTAAAATGCAATGACTCTAAACTGTAATAATAATAAATAAAAAAAATACATGTTTTGGTTGGTAAGGAAGAGAGATTGTTTAGCCTACAATTCGACAATTTTACTATAATACCCCTGTTACATAAACTAATTACCAAAATACTCATGTTTCCAAACATTTTACAAAACTACTATGGTTTTGGCTGATGTGGCATTCGCGGACTGCGTGGCGTGCCGCGTCAGATTTGCCTATGCGGTTGGCGAATTCAGTACAAACTCAGTACAAATTCGCCTGAGGTTAGCGAATTCCA
Source organism: Nissolia schottii (assembly GCA_003254905.1). NCBI lineage: Eukaryota > Viridiplantae > Streptophyta > Magnoliopsida > Fabales > Fabaceae > Nissolia > Nissolia schottii. The sequence goes on along the minus strand of QANU01087068.1, from coordinate 589,732 downwards.
TACAAATTCGCCTATGAGGTTGGCGAATTCAACAACAAATTGCCATTAGTGTTGGCGAATTCAACATAAAATCGCCAACTGAGTTGGCGAATTCAACACCCGTGTTGGCGTATTTTGCCACGTGTCATTTTTATTTTAATATTATTAGTCAATTAGTTGTTAATTGAAAGATTCCCCATAATAATCATAATTCTTAGAATTAGATACTAGTTATTATGTCAATTGCCAAATCTCTAGTTGTTTTAAATGCTTTTTTAATTATTAATTTAAAAACTTTTCGAATGAAAAAAGGAAGGGGTTTGTATTGTACTAAAAAGGGAAGGAATAAGGCAAGTGGTATGTTAATCGCGGTAATCAACTAGTTTGGCGATTGAATCCGCCAACCGCTTTGACGATTGAATTCGCCAACCTGTTTGATGAATTTGAGGAGCCCCCAAACTGCAAGACTCTTCTCATTTTCTCATTGGCGAATTAAACTCCCTAAACCCTAATCAATTGGTTTGGCGATTGAATTTGCTAACTAGTTTGACGAATTTGAACCTGTATACATTGCAATTTGACCATACCCACAACCCTAACCATAATGAAACCCTAAATTCTTATAATCTTAAATGGTTATCTTTTGTCTCTTATAATCTTAGATGGTGGTCTTTTGTCAGTTATAATCTTAAATGGTTATCTTTTGTCAATTATAATCTTGATTATGATAATAAATTCTTATATAATAAAAATTGCACATTCATATAAAATTACATATAATAAAATACATAAGTTAAAATATCGTTACATACATTTTTACACAAAGCCAACAAAAACCCTAAATATCGTGTTGAATTCGCCAACACTAATGGCAATTTGTTGTTGAATTCGCCAACCACATAAGTGACTTTGTACTGAATTCGCCAAACTCGTAGGTGAATTTGTACTGAATTCGCCAACCTCATAGGCGAATTTGTATTGAATTCGCCAACCGCATAGGCGAATCTGACATGGCACGCCACGCAGTCCGCGAATGTCACGTCAGTCAAAACCGTGATAATTTTGTAAAATGCTTGAAAACAAGGATATTTTAATAATTAGTTTGTGTAACAACGGTATTATAGTAAATATGTCCTACAATTCCATGTATCCAACTACTGAAAGAATTCGCAGCCAGCCAGTAGCATGCTTGTTATTTGTTAAGTAACCACATTAATATTTATTTTCTAAATTATTATGATTATGATGCCCTATTTGGTAAGTCAGTCAACCCTGTCCACTACCTACCCACTAATTCCTTCTATCCCCCCTTTGCTTCCACAACTACTATATATATATCCCCCTCTTCCACACCACTTTCCAAATTAACACTCTCATTCCCATCATACATCTAAGCTTTTAATTAAGCATCTCATTTCTTACATAAGCTAATTAAGCTTATTGTTAATTTGTTGCAAGCTATCTAGTTGTTTAGATAATTAAGAAGATATGGTAGGTGTGGAAGAGATCCGCCAGGCACAACGTGCAGAAGGTCCGGCCACTGTGATGGTCATTAGCACCGCATATCCTGCAAACTGCGTAGAGCAGAGCACCTACCCTGACTCCTACTTCCGTATCACAAACAGTGAGCACAAGACAGAGCTCAAAGAAAAATTCAAGCGCATGTGTAAGTTATCTATATATCTCGTATGCCTCCATTAATTTCATCATGTTTATGTGCTTCTAGTATTTATTTATGTACATTGTTAAGTATAAGTCAATACTAATAAAAGTGTTCCTTGAATAGGTGAAAAGTCAATGATCAAGAAGAGATACATGTATTTGACAGAAGAAATCTTGAAAGAGAATACTGACGTTTGTGCTCACATGGCACCATCACTAGACGAAATGCAAGTCATGGTGGTGGTGGAGGTACCAAGGCTAGGAAAAGAGGCTGCAACGAAGGCCATCAAAGAGTGGGGTTAGCCCAAGTCCAAGATCAACCACCTCATCTTTTGCACCACGAGCGCTGTTGACGTGACCAGAGCCAATTACCAACTCACTAAACTCCTTGGACTCTGTGCTCTGCTGAAGCGTTACATGATGTACCAACAAGGTTGTTTTGCTGGTGGCACAGTTCTTCATTTGGCCTAGGATTTGGCCGAAAATAACAAAGACGCGCGTGTTCTTACGGTTTGTTCAGAGATCACAGCAATCACGTTCCGTGGGCCCAGTGACACCCACCTTGACAACCTTGTGGGTTAGGCTCTGTTTGGAGATGGTGCAGCTGCTGTCATTGTGGGCTCAAACCCAATTCAAGATGTTGAAAGGCCTTTGTTTGAGTTAGTTTAGACTGCACAAACGATCCTTTCAGATAATGAGGGTGCTATTGATGGTCATCTTCGTGAAGTTGGGCTTACATTCCATTTGGTGAAGGACGTTCCTGGACTTATCTCGAAGAACACTGAGAATGCCCTTGTTGAAGCGTTCCGGCTATTAGGGATTTCTGATTATAACTCAATTTTTTGGTCTCGGCATCTTGGCGGGCCGACAATTTTGGACTAGGTTGAGGCAAAATTGGGTTTGAAGCCTGAGAAGATGGAAGCCACCAAGCATGTGCTAAGTGAGTATGGTAACATGTCAAGAGCATGTGTTGTTCATCTTGGATCATATGAGGAAGAAGTCAATAGAGAATGGACTTAGCACCACCGGTGAGGGACTTGAATGGGATGTATTGTTCGGTTTTGGTCCTGAAATCACTATTGAGACTGTTGTGCTCCACAGTATAGCTGTTTAAATGTTGCTAATATTTTGTTAAGGGTACAAAATACCTTTTTACATTTGTTATTTATTGTGTTTTCCAAGTTTGCTAAGAAGAATAAGTAATGCATTCTTTTGTTTTTCTACCTCGTATGTATCGATATATATAAACATTTGTATGCATCAGTAAGAAGAATGTGCCATATTATTTAACTAGTTAAGATTCATATTGAGAAATGCTAGCTATTTAGACAAATTTTGTTAGAATCATTAATAGAAATGACATGAGTTGTTAGATGAAATAAAGTAAAAGAGCTCATTTATTCATTTAAGAATCAATAGCATGTCACACTATATCAATAAACTTTTATGTATTCAGGAAGTTTTACACCATAGATATGTTGAATACATCTCTCTCTAGATATATAGGCTTTGAGTGAAGAAAGGTATTCTTGCTGCTTCGTAGTCATTCAACTCCCTTTTCATAAGTTACCTCTGAATGCGAGTTAATTAAATTTAGTTACTTCACCTTTTGTTATTCTCTCTATTTGGCACTTTTTGAAACACGGTAAATTCTAAAAAGGGTAAAACCATTAAAAAAAAAAAAATGGAACGCAATAATTCTTTCATATTCATTATGAACACCATCAGAAAGATGAATCTAAATATTTAAATTGAATCCTACAAATTTTAAAAGAATTCTTTAATAATTGTTTAAAGTGTTTGTGTATGTTCTCATAACATGACGTTATCATATTCGATTTAGATATGAAAGGATCATTATCATATATAAGTGTCTTATTTTATATGAGAAGAAACTTGCATTACAACAAATTTGGTTGAGTATCATATTTTTTTTATTAATTACATTTAAAAGTATGTCTTAAACTATAAATACAAATGCAGTTTAATTCATGGTCTACAGGTTATTTCGCACTCAATGAAATGGAAGAACTCGAGTCATAGGGTTGCAATAGGCCAAAAATCTCTTGTAAGGTTGTTTTGGAAGTTGAACGGTCAACCTATAGTGCAGCTTTCGTGTTGTTCAAATGAAACAAGGGAGGAAACATAATGGAAACACCGCGTTATTTGTACACTTAAATAATAATCATTCATCAACCACTCAACTGAGAAATAAACATCACACAATAAAAAAACAAACGTTACATAATAAAAAGATAAACATTGTCAAACACATAATTCTAGAGTATGGGGTCGATAAGGCTCACACATAATTCTAATATACAAATTGGGATTGGGACACTAACACTAAAATAATCTAAATACAATCAGTTCTAGAGAACTTTGTAGCGAATAAGGAACTTAGCATGCATGATAATTACTTAATTAGTAAAAATATGAATGTTGTGTTTTCTATATGTTTTGGATTATGTGATTTGAGGTTGCGACTTCATTGATCCATGTTGAGTTAAGAAACAATTTGGTTTTGTACATGAACCATTGAATTTTGAATCAATGATTAATATTTAACATGTACGAAATAACTATTTAACCTCTAAAAATCTTACATTTTAAAATTAGAAATTATATTTTGTCCCAGCAATTGATTTTTAACTTTTATTTATGGTAAAGATGAAATATTAATGTCTTCAAATATGATTAATTAAATTGATTGGCATTATTATTAACGTTTTTTTTTTAATTTAAGTCTTCTTCTTCCCCAGCCTGCCTTTCATCAAAGCCTCTACCATTATCACTGTATATCACAATTGATTTTCTTTTTTCTTCGTCAAATTATCATCATCCTTAAATTCAGAAATAAAAATTTCAAAATCCAAAAAATTCATAAATAAAAAATTCATCACTCTCTTACCCATTGCCGGAAAAACTCAAATCTAGAAACAGATTATTGTCTACCTATGTTGCATGGGTATTCCAAATTATGTATTGAGTACGGGTACGTTGTGGGTATGTTCGGGTACAACTGAGTACGTATCCAAATTTTTTTTTAAAAAGAGAACGAGTACTGTTCTGGGTGCTGCCGGCCACGTCGTGGTACACCAGATGACCAAAATTATGTCGTTTTGAGTTTTTTTTTTTTTTAAGTTTGACTTACTAATCAAATCTTAATAAAAAAAAAGTTATACCTTAACTCCTCATTCAATCCTCTACGTCTCTTTGTGCCCTTGTCGACAATGCGACATTGCTCCAGTTCCTCTTCTCTTCTGCTATTTTTTTAGAAAGAAATGAAGAAATATGTTTTTTCTTTTGTTTTTGTGGTGTTGATTTTGCATTAAATATATACATTAGTTATCTTGTGATTTTTTTTATTATATATATATATATATATATATATATATTCGGCGCACCCATGCCCATATTTTTAAAAAAATTTCGTACCTCATAACCGTATCCGTACCCAGTACCCGTACCTGTAATATAGTTGTCTACAAACTTCAATAGTTGGTGGAATGATTTAACCCAAAACTCAGATCTAGAACCAAATTACTATCTACAAACTCAGATCTAGAATAAATGATCTCATAATGAAGATGCACATGCAACCCCTGGAGCAGGTAAATCTAAATCTGGTGGTGAGATACGATAGTTTGGTGGCAACGACGACGACGATGAGGGGTGACGATGACAATAGGGGCAATTTGGCGGCAACCAGAGACAGGGAGTTGAGAATGGGTAGTGGCGTGAATGGGAGGAGTGGCACCAGAAATAATTGGTGGTGATTGTGATAAAGGCGGGAAAAGAGAAGAAGACCTAAAATTAAAAGGGTAACAAAATAAAGTCTCTATTAACTATTTAAAACTTGATAAAAGTGAAAAATAAAATAGTTACATTTTCCTTATTAGCTAGTCCCTCTACTATTTTAACTTAATATTATTGGTCTACGATTAAGTTGGTCCCAAACTCAATGTTAAGAATAATTTATTGTTGTAAATTATTTGATTTGATTTAATTATAATCTTTTAAATTGATTGTAATTTATTTTTAGCCGTTGAGTCTTCAGCCTATAAATAGGCTCAATCTCCGATGTAAAGAAACACAACAACTCTCAGATAATATAATTGTTATTTCTTTGTTATCTATCTTTCTACGATATTTTCTGGTGTCCCATTTATCTGTTTCTCCACGATGTTTAACATGGTATCAAAGCCATGGTTCCCACCTTGAATCCATATTCCCGCTTCCGCCAATTTTCCCCTTAACCGTGTCCACATAATCTTGGTGTTGACTTAATCTGCTTCCGTGTAGTCTCGATTGTTGCCTATCATTGTTGCCTTTGCTGGTTCCGTTTAGCTCTCGATGTTGCCTTTGTTGGTTTCGCCTAACTCCTGATGTTGCTTCCGTTGTTGCCTTTGCTGGTTCCGCCCAGCCACTGTTGTCTTCGCTGGTTCCGCCCAGCCTTTGTTGCCTCCGTTTTGTTGGTTCCACTCAGCCCTCCGTTAAACTATGACAAGCTTAAAGCTCGGGGAACTTTAGCTTGAGGGAGGGTGTTAAGAATAATTTATGATTGTAAATGATTTGATTTGATTTAATTATAATCTTTTAAATTGATTGTAATTTATTTTTGGCCGTTGTGTTTTGGCCGTTGAGTCTTCAGCCTATAAATAGGCTCAACCTCTGATGTAAAGAAACACAACTCTCAGATAATACAATTGTTATTTCTTTGTTATCTATCTTTCTACGATATTTTCTGGTGTCCCATTTATCTGTTTCTCCACGATGTTTAACACTCAACATGAACTAAATTAGTCTTTGCCTGTGATTGGATATTCTATGTTTGGGTTATGGGATTTCTTGGTTTTGACAGTTGGATGGAAATGATAATTTAAGATTGAAGTTTTGTTGGGTTTTTTTTTTTCTTCTTTCGATTTAGTTATTTATGGTTGATAATGACTTAATCAGTAAAGTATGAAATTATTTGTTCAAAGAGAAAAAGATCTTAACACGAAAATAAAAACTCGAAGCTGCTACAAAATACTTGTCATGTTAAGGTGATGGCCAAGTTGGGCTGTTAAGTTTTGGACCACCAAGAACAGGGCATTAGAGCAAATTAAAATGAAGTGTTTGTGTTGTAGTGTAGTACTTCTTACTTTTAGGGTTAGCAAAATAGTCCTTATTTCCTATTTTCTTCTCAGGTCATATTTCTTATTTCGATGCCGCACTCTTGAGATGGAAGTCCAGACCCACCCTTCCTCACCATCATCCTTTTTTGATAGAACGAGTCATAGAAGTTTGTTAGATTTTGGATCGTAGCCTTCTTATGCATTTTTTTTGAAGATGTTGAGGTATAGGTGTTCATCAATTGACTTGACCACTTGGGTAGCTTTCATTTTGAGAAAAATCAGATACTTAAGATTGTCAATTTGAAGTTCTGAGTGATGTGAGACTGAGAACCAAAATCATTCAACACTTATCTAGTATTGAGCTTTATTCTAGATTAATTTAAGAAGGAAGGAACATAAAATGAGCAATTTATTCTTGTTCTTATACCAGTACTTCTTCCTTTGTGATTAAAATTGGAGCTTTGAATGTGAAACTTTTAAGAGGAGGTTTTGGTGCGTTGCAGTCTCTAACCATGAATGAACGTGATTTTTAATAAGAATGCTTTGAACATCATAAAAGAATGAGCATCTCATGCTTCAATCAACAATGATGACAAGTGACACTGCAACAAACAGCAAGGGCAGAGAAGGGAATCAGAATAATAACAAGGGCAAAGTGGGCATGGAAGCAGCAACCACAACCAACAAACAACAGCAAGTAATTCAGAAAGGGAAAGCGATTAAGGAGAAGGGACGCGTGGCACCGGATCCGCAAGAGCCGGGCCAACGCAGAAGCATGAGAGAGAGGAGACGCAGGTCATATTGGGATGCTTACCTCTTGGGGAAAGGCATGAGTGTAGTAAGTCAATTCTTCTTCTTCTCTGAGCTTTCTCTGCTCATCATTGTTCCATTCCTGACCCCTGTCTCTGTAGGTAGGAGGCGCGGAATCCCGCGACGACAAGAGCCCAACCGCAAGTCGTGGTCCCCCGCTAGGTGAGCTCATCGGGGAGGCCACGAGGGTTGGTGATTGAGAGGCATAGTCTCTCTGTGCTCGTGGTGTATTGCTCTGTTTCGCACTGCTCTGTTCGTACTCGACCGTTGAGGCTCGAGCATTCGAATTTCTTCTTACTATCTATTGTCACTGTTGCATCATTTAATTTCCTTTGGGCCTGAAGACTTATTGTAACCCATCGAACCGTGTGGGATTCGTTTCTTTACAAACTTCGTTACATACACTCATTGCAAAAACAAAAATAAAATAACTTTTATCGTAATTATTAAAAAAATTGACATAGGATTACTTTTAAAATTAAACATTAAGAACCAACGAAATTCATAAATATATTTGGAACCAAATTAATCGTCACCATCATGTTATTATCGCTGCATGAATTTTTTTGACTTTCAACCCATTTATTTTTGCACAGCACCGCGTTTTAACCTATTAACACTATTTGCATTTTATTTGACATATTTGATTCAGACTGTATTGCAATTCTCATATTTTATTGAGCCCCTAGTTCCTCAATCTTAATTGATAAAATAATATTATACATTCCTGTCACCAATACATAAAAAAATGATTATACCAGGACACAGGTGAGAAAGGGGGAAAACAATATATTATTTTTTTTATAAATAAAATAAGAAAACTCAGTAAATAACAAATGTAAAAAATAAAAATAAAAGAAAACCAAGTAGTACCCTTAATAAATCATCAGCATTTATACAATCACACTATGCAACTCAACAGTGAGCCTAGGACCAAGACCGAACAACACGCTCCATTGAAGTTCCTCGCCAGTTGTGCCAAGCCCATTCTCCACCGACTTCCTTATCATCTCATTTAAGATGAACATCAAAGTTGCACTTGACATGTTACCATACTCACTTAACACATGTTTGGTAGCTTCCATCTTTATAGGCTTCAAGGCCAATTTAGTCTCAATTTGATCCAAAATTGTTGGTACACCGAGGTGTACAATCCAAAAAATTGAGTTATAATCATATATCCCCAAGGCCTTAAACGCCTCAATAAGGGCCTTTTCAATGTTCTTGGAGATAAGCCTGGGAACGTCCTTCAATAATTGTAACATAAGTCCAACACCTTCAATTGGGTCTGAGCCAACAATCACGACAGTTGGATTGTCTCCTATCAAGGCCTGACTCATGAGGTTGTCAAGGTGGGTGTCACTATGCCCATGGAACTTTAACGCAGTGATCTCGGAACAAACTACAAGCACACGTGCACCTTTGTTGTTTTCGGCCAAGTCCTGGGCCAGACGGAGAATTGTACCACCAACAAAACAACCTTGTTTGTACATCATGTAGCGTTTCACCGAGGGGCAAAGTCCAAGGAGTAATCGGCATCAGGCATATCGGCATCGGGCGTGTCGACACCGCTGGTGGTGCAAAATACAAGGTGGGTGATCTTAGACTTGGGCTGACCCCACTCTTTGATGGCCTTTGTAGCTACCTCTTTTCCTAGCCTTGGTATCTCCACAACCACCATGTCTTGCCTTGTGTCAAGTGATGGTGCCATGTAAGCACAAACGTTGTGAGTCTCTTTCAAGATTTCTTCTGTCAAGTACATGTATCACTTCTTAATCATTAACTTTTCACCTGTTCAAGAAACAAATTTCTTTTTTTTGAATGCAAAAGGGGTAAAAAGTCCAAAAAAATAGAGGGAAAACTACACAACAAACGTAGATCAAGAAACATCAATACCCTTAAAATCATTAAAATTTCGGGATCTCATACCCTGAGGAGTGTTGGGCCAAAGGTGCAAACCCATTTTACAATTCAAGCTCTCCCTAAAAAGAATCGAAACAAGGATTACCTTGTGTGAAGGATGCTGCATAATGACCTGCCAATCCTTATCTAAGGGGAGCTTAATTCTTCTAATAAGAACACTTTTATTACTATTGATTGATACTTAATCAAATTAATCGAATATGATGTTTAGAAATATTGTTATTTTGCCATTCTAAGATAAACTTAATATACAATAGGGCTCATTTGACACACCATATAATATTGAATAGGATGAGTTAATATAATATGTAATGACTTTATCACTTATTTGGTACAACTATTGTATTGTATAAGCTTATCTATCAAACCCTCCTTATATGTCAAATGATGAATAGTTAATCACGTCTCCTTAGGCAGATAATGCATGTTTAGCTTTTAATGTATAAAGTCTATTTCAGTTTTATAAAATAAATAATAAAATAAAATTTAAATAGCTAATAAAAACCACATATAAAAAATAAAAATAAAATAAATTATTGAATAAATCAACGAATCAACAACATAAAATTATACTAATATATATTTAGTAATATATCTATATTTAAAATATTATTTATATAAAAATATTAATTATTAAAGGGTTTTGTTAACAAATACTGCCCTTAGAATATTTGTTAAGAATTTAATAAAAAGAAATTTCTCATCAAAAATATAAAATTTTTAATATTTCAATACATTGAATATAACGAAAACTATAAAACTTTCTATTATTGAATGTTTAACAAGTGCTCTTATGGCACTTGTTAGTTTTTTCCAGTATTAAAATTATACATGAATAAATACTTATCAATATTTAACATTCATATAATTCTACATAATAAACTTTAAAAGATTTTTTAGAATAATAATTAGTCAAAAATTTCTATTTTAAATCAAATTAAATTTAAAATTTAATTAATTAAGAAAACATATTATTTTATTAGTTTATAAATCTAATATTACCTGCAAAATTTCATGTGAATGTTACTTGTGAAGTTTATATAAAAAATGCATAAAAATTCACAACAAATTCCTCTTGAGCATCTATCCTGCAATGAAAATTATATGCAAAATTTTTTAAGTTTCTTGCAAAAAAATTTGCAATTAATTATCTGTGAATTTTGAAATTCACATTTACCAATTACCTACCACTCAAATAACTATGGATTCCAATTCACGTTACCGGCAAATTTTTAGCCCAAATTGGCGGCAAATTTTTTAAATAATGAGCATTTTTTTTAGTAGTGAGTAAAATGATAGTCAACGTTGATAATAAATATAATTATTATTAATAAATACTTTAATTTAATATTTATTTAAATATTTAAGTAATGAGTTTTTTTTTATTTTATAATTATTTATCATTTGTGAAATATTTTCTTATAATTAAGATTATTTGTAAAATGAGAAATGAATCATATAATATGATACTATATTTTATGCAATGTCATATTAAATATTATACAATATTAAAACTTTTATCAATCATTTTACTATCAGACGTTATCTTAAAATATCCTTTATCCGATCCAGCATATCAAACAATTCTAAGGGAGGATGTACAAGAGTTTCTCTCATTAAGCACAAGGACAAATAAACATGATGTAATGTATGAAGACAATTGCAAGAGATATAAAATCTTACAAATGCGCTTGAATATTTGTTTGAGCTCAGTCTTGTGCTCACTGTTAGTGACGCGAAAGTAAAAGTCAGGGTAGGTGCTCTGCTCCAGGCAGTTGCAGGATTTGCGGTGCCAATGGCCATCACAGTGGCTGGACCCTGGGCACGTTGTGCCTTTCAAATCTCATCCACACTGATCACCATATCTTCTTAATTAGCTTCCAACAAAGAAAGAAGCAGTTAAACTGAGAATTAGAACTAAGTAGGAAATAATAAACTGAGAATTAAAGCTTAGGCTAAAGTAGGGAATAATAAAAGGCTTAAAGTCTTTGAGAGTATTTTAAACCGATAAAACTAAAGTTTCACATTGTTTCAAGTTATTAAATACTTGTGATATTAGAATGAAAATATAAACTTGAGTTTGACCATAATACACCAACGTGTGTGTTAGTTCAATGGGCCTTTATGTTTTTTGCCACTTCTTTTTTGGCCCAAAAATGACATAACCATTGAAGATATTTTGATGGGCCACTAACTTGATCTTTGTGACCATTAAACCCAACTTACTTTATAAGCAACCTTCAATTTGTTTAACAACATACTCAATTGAGACCAAAACACATATTTCAGCCTTATCTCTTCCACTTTTCTCCTACACACACCTGTTGTTGCTTCACCTTCTTCTTTGTCTTTCTGCTTCTGCTCTTCGCGGACCACCGAGCTTCCCCACAGCCTCTGTTATGCATTCTAATTTTTGGAACGAGTCTCGACTGCTTAGTGTTTTGGGCTTTCAGTGACTGCTTGTGGGTAAGTTGTCGATGTGATCCACATCTAATTTTAAAGGGATTTTTGTCGACGCATACCTACCTAGCATAGCTCCAAGCAGAGTGAAAATAAACTCTTAAAGACAATGTCTAATACGATTTGTGGTATATCGTTCTAACTCATCTCCGTTCTTTCATTTGTTGCTGATGTGGTTAGGGTATGTTCCCATCAAATTTTTTGTTTCTAATTTTATTCTATTTTCATTTGCTAAAATACTTAATAATTAACTATATTCGACAACATTTTTTATGTGCGGGTGTGTGAGTACATTTTCGGTCATTAATGATCATATGAGTTTAGGAATGGACCCTCTTTTATGTAATTTTCACATGAGTAGATCATGTGTGATCTCCTGCCATCAATTTAGAAGGTGACACTCACGCATGACATACATAATGAAAAAAATTGATAATAAGAGATTACACATAATCTTGTCATGTGAAAATTAAACATGAGATAATCTATTTACTTTGAGTTTAATTGTTATACAAGAAAAGCTTTTTTTTAATGGGAGACAGTGTAAAATTTACACTATCATCTAATCAAATCATTTTATATGAATGACTTTTTAAGTCAATAATAATTATTAATTAAATTCATATATATATATATACACACACACACACATTGTAATATTAATCTTATGTGTGTTTTTTTCGTCTCCATTGAATTACTGTTAACCATTGGAATCATCCAAACTTAAGATTTTTTTTTAAACAAATTATCCAATTTAATTTTTCAAATGAAAAGAGAAAAAGAAACACTCACGTGTAAGGTTGTTAAAATCTCGATTTAAATCTTAAAATTTTATGAGAGAAGTCAATTGATCCCACCACTTTCAATTTGATCGAATCATCTTACAATTTAAATTATGTTACAATTTCACATTTTACGTTTTTATTTTGCTATTACAATCTCACGTAAAATATCAATTTTAATATTCTTACTCACATGCCATCAAAGACTGAGTTTTCATTTTCTCTTTTGAGCATATCTCATTTTAAGATTCTTCAATCACAAAGCTCTCTTTTTTTTTTTTCTTCAGATAGTTAGTCCATCACCAAAACTAACTTGTGGTGGGTGACGATTGAGGAGGTAACTAAAGCTATATGACCAAAGAACCACTAACCACCTATGCCACCTTGCAGCTAGGGCTATTAAACGGGTCAGGCCAGCCACTTTAGGCCTGGCCCGACTAACCTGCGGGCCTAAACAAACTGAGCCTTAATGGGGTTTTACTATTTATAGGTCAATTTTTATATGTTAATACTAAACAGGCCAATTCGGCATGCGGGTTAAACGGGTCGGGTCTAAACAGACTTTTACTATTCATAGGCCGAATTTTATATGTTTGGTCCGTTTATTTAACCGAATAAACCGATTGGGTTCATTTTGATAGCCCTACTTGTAACAAAACTCAATGGCTTCTAAAAAAGTTCCAAGTGCCCTAAAAAAACAAAGCACCATAGATCACGAAGCCTCATCTCAGCAGCTTCCTTGAGCGAAGATAAGAACGAATCTACAATGGTAGTCAAATATCACCCCAATACAAGATCAAAATGCAAATATTATTGCTTAAAGGTCAAAAAGGTGTACATGAATCATCATTACAATGATACACAAACCACATAACAATATATAGCTCAACAAGATACGAAAGTTGTCACTAAAAAGAACTCAATAAAAACTTCGGAAAAACTCTTACTTTTTTATTTCAAAACTCATTTTCGTATTAACACACTACTTTATCACTTTTTAAAAAAAAAATTAATATGAAAAATAAAAATATATAAATAAATAAAATAATAATTATAAAATATAAATATTTTTTTAAATAAAAGATACATGAAATCAACAAAAATTAAGTTTTTTTTATTTTTATTTTAATAGACTACACAAGTCAAAATTCCCAATTTGGACTTGAAAAAAAAAAAGAGGCTCACCGTCAATTCTACTAATCCACTTTTAAAGACCGGCAAAACTTAGCATATCATTTTTACATTAAATGTGATTTTTACTCAGGGATGAATCAAGAAAATATAAAAAAAAATCAAAATTTATACGGTGTCATCAAATAAATATTATAATATATTATTAAATAATTATTTATATATATATATATACACACACATCGATATATGGAAAGAAATCATTTTTAAATTATAAAATTAGTCAATATAAAAATTTTTGTTGTCAATCTTTTTAACGATCCTCTTATTTCATAAATTAAAAATCTATTAACAAAAACAAATATTTTTATTTTATTTATGAGTTTTTTTTTACAAAAAGCAGTTCTAATTAAAAAAAGACGACGAGAGAGCACATTAGAACTGTTATAGACATATATATATATATATATATATATAAAAGTAGATACCATAAAAAATGTATTGTAAAAGTGTGTGTATATATACATGAGAATTAACTGTAAAAAAAAATATTAGAACTATTATATATATAGTATTTAACATAAAACGAACTGTTATATATAGTTGTTAATCAATGTGTTCTAAGCATATTAATACGTTGTTTTAATTGTAATTTTTTTTATTTTAAAGGTTTTAACTAAAAGAAATAACTGCACAATTTTTTATCTATGATTTAATTAATTAAAAATCAATTTTAAATAAAAATAATTCGAAAACAAATTTATATATTTTTCAATAAAAAATGTATAATATAAAATATTTATAATAAGATGTTTCATAAATATATTAATTTTTTTTTAAGTTTATAAAACATGTGAAATTATAGTTGACCCGAAAGTTAAAATGGATACTTTAAAGATATTTTTTACTCATTATGATGAATTGAAGATGAGGGGACAATGTAATAACTGTGTAACTAAAATAGAGACTTAGGAACTCTAATTGAACATTGTCTAAATTCACGGTGGTTCACATGCAGAAGGTGTGGTTGAGGTTAAGCGACAAGGTTGTTCGGTGGCAGGGCTCAAGGATTATAACTTTATCTAATAATTTAAAATTAATTTTATATTATCCAATATATAACTTTATCTAATCGTCTTATTGTTAGTTTAACTTTATCCATTTTGGTTGCTGCAAATCTGTGGCGCAACAAGGTTGTTTGGGCTCACAGTGGCATTGGTCTTGTTCCTAATTATTGCAGTTGTTGCTATAAACTTTTTTTTCTCATTCACAAAAATAGAAGATTCACAGAAAAGGTAACAATCTGAAGAATCTAAAATATGGATTTGAATAATTAGGATAAATAATTGGAATTTAATGAAACAAGATTATTAAGGTGTATTAGTGAGTTTTGTTTTTGGAGGAAGAAAAAAATAAGTAAATAAAAGATTTTGTGAGATTTAATTAGTTATGATTTTGTTGAAGATGATTAGCAAATTTAGAGAGATATAATATAAAATCATTAAAAGTTATCTTTTTTAAAGATTCGAATCTTCATAATCTTATTTAAAAAAAAAATCATTTACGCGGTAAGTTAAAAGAATTCTTTCTTGGAAGTAGGAAAGAGATATAAAGGTTGATGAAGACATTGAAATTTCACATGCTTACGGAAGATGATTTTATTTGATTCATGTACAAGAAATTTTTTATTAGGAAAAAGACTAACACATCACTTTACTTACCAAATGGAACTCCTATTTATTATCTATGCGTGCTCAACAGTAAGATGCTAATCTTATGCCTAAACAATTATTTTTCTTCATGTACAGGGTAGTTTGTTTTGTGACGGAGATCAAGAAGTTACTGTTTAACAACGAGTGCGTCGTGATTGAAAAATTGATACTTATACATGTAAACAAATTTTAAATACTTTGATGCGAGAATGATTGTGAACACATTTTCTTTTTACATACCAATAACACAATTGGTCATGAATATTGATATAGTGAGCAAAAAAATTTATTTCTAATTAATTTATTTTCTATTTTAAAAAAACTATGGTTGTGGATGTGGCTGGTTGCTACGCACACAAACCAGCAAATTTTATTACAAATGGATTTCACTTGAACTAACTACCCACCGTAAAAGGCATTTGCTCAAGCACCCCTAGTTGTCGAGAATGACTTAATCAGTAAAATATGAAATTATTTATTATTACCAAAAAAATAAAATTATTTTCTTTAAAGAGAAAAAGATCTTTAACACAAAAATAATAGCTCGAATCTACTAGAAAATACTTATCATGTTACCATTGGTGCTTGAATTTTGACTTTCAACCCATTTATTTTCATATAGCACCACATTTTCACCTATTAACACTATTTGTCATTTTTTTGGGGGTCACTTATGTACATCTAAAAGAAAAGTACTTTACATGTACACCATACATTATATAATATGCCAGATTTTTTTTATTAATATTTAAATCACTAATTATAAAAAAAAATTGTTTTATCCCTGACTTTAAATTCAATTATAACTTTAAACCACCCCATCACTCTCCACCCAAATCATAGCCACATACTACCTCCTCCTCCATGACTTTATCTACCTTCATCACAACAAATAAAAATAAAAATCTTCAGCCACCCCAACCGTGCCTACCTCCACTGTTGCTCTGCTCCTATTGGCAACCACCACTGCACAGCCCCACGAGGTCACCGCATCGTCGAGTTCCATTTCCCTTTTAGATTTAAAAAAATTTCAAGGCTTTGCAATGTCTCTTGTTCCCAATGGAGGTACCCATTAGATCAAAAGATTTCTAAAGCGCAAAAGCACAAACCTTTGGTTGAAAATCATCCAAATCAGCAAAAGAGGGGAAGGGGAATTGGGGATTCTGAAATTCTGGTGGTGATGGCGTTGTGGTGGGGTGTGTGATGTGGTGGATGGTGATTGTGTGAAGTGGTTTCCGGTTGTGTTTGAAAGGGCTTCTGGTTCTGTGGTTTTAATGCAAGTGGTTGCAGTGGTGAGGGCATTGGTGCAACGGGATGGTGGGTTATGGCGGCTACGTGGCCCGGTAGGATGGTGAGTGGTGATTTGTGGTGAGGTTAACAAAAATGATGTGGTGGTTTGGAGAAGAAAAATTGATTTAAGAGTGAGGATAAAGTAGTATTTTTACATAAAAACAAAATTGGTTACCTGTTAGACTATATATGCTCCAATTTCATGCATTTCTACCTTAGATTATTGCCATAATTTATGACCATTAGATCAATAGAATTAAATTAATGGTTCCAAAGTTGGTTATATGGTGGACATAGATGGAGCACATTGAATGTGCAGTTATTTTGGGTAAACACTGGATAAGTGACCTTCTTTCGTATATATTTGATTTGGACTATATAACATTTCTCATATTTTATTGAGCGGCTAATTCCTCAATCTTAATTGGTAAAATAATATTGCACATCCTTCTTACCCATACATAAAAATGTTTATATCAAGATACAAGTGAGGAAGGATAAAAAACAAAATAATATATATTTTTTTTATGATAAATAAATTAACAAAACACAATAAATAACAAAAGTAAAAAAAAAAAAAAAAAATAGAAGTGAAAATCAACTTGTGCCCTTGATAAATCATTACCATTTAGACAACCACACTATGTAGCACAACAGTCTCAACAGTGAGCCCAGGACCAAAACCAAACAACACACCCCATTTAAGTCCCTCTCCAGTTGTGCCAAGGCCATTCTTCATTGAGTTCTTCCTCATCTCATCTAAGATGAACATCACAGAGGCACTTGACATGTTACCATACTCACTTAACACATGCCTACTAGCTTTCATCTTCTCAGGCTTCAAGGCCAATTTTGCCTCAATCTGGTCCAAAATTGCTGGCCCACCAGGATGTACAATCCAAAAGATTGAGTTATAATCATATATCTCCAAGGGTTGAAAAGCCTCAACAAGGGCATTCTCAATGTTCTTTGAGATAAGGTTTGGAACGTCCTTTGACAAATGAAGCTTAAGTCCAACTTCGCGAAGGTGACCATTAATAAAACCATCACTATTCGAAAGAATCGTTTGTGCAGTACAAACCAACTCAAATAAAGGCCTCTCAATACCTTGAATTGGGTCTGAGCCAACAATCATTGCAGCTGCACCGTCTCCAATCAAGGCCTGACCCACGAGGTTGTCGAGTTGGGTGTCACTAGGCCCACGGAACATGAATGCAGTGATCTCAGAACAAACCACAAGAGCACGTGCACCTTTGTTGTTTTCAACCAAGTCCTTGGCCAAACGAAGAACTGTGCCACCAGCAGAACAACCTTGTTGGTACACCATATAACGCTTAACTGAGGGGTGGAGTCCGAGGAGTTTAGTAAGCTGGTAATCGGCACCGGGCATGTCGACGCCGCTTGTGGTGCAGAAGATGAGGTGGGTAATCTTGGACTTGGGTTGGCCCCACTCTTCGATGGCCTTTGTAGCTGCTGCTTTTCCTAGCCTTGGTACCTCCACAACCACCATGTCTTGCCTCGCCTCGAGTGACGGTGCCATATAAGCACAAATGTTGGGATTCTCTTTTAGGATTTCTTCTGTCAAGTAAATGTGTCGTTTCTTGATCATTGACTTATCACCTATTCAAGGAATACTTTTATTTTAGAAATATATTTATTTTGTTAGTCTAAGATAAACTTCATATATAATAGAGTTGTGTTATATAAACTCATTAAATGTAATAATCTGTGTCAACTCATATTCTACCTATTATAAAATGAGATTTAATGGAGTTCGTATTTTAATGATAAATAAGAATGCGAGTTTTTACACAACATGAGCATTAAAAATAACATTTTTCCCATTACAATAAGGGGGGAAGTATCCGCGAGAGTTTCTCCCATTGAATCATATATAAACACGATGAAATGTATGAAGACATGAGCAAGAGATATAAAATCTTACAAATGCGCTTGAATTTTTCTTTGAGCTCAGCCTTGTGCTCACTGTTAGTGATGCGGAAGTAAAAGTCAGGGTAGGTGCTCTGCTCCACGCAGTTGGCAGGATTTGCGGTGCCAATGGCCATCACAGTGGCTGGACCCTGGGCACGTTGTGCCTTGCAAATCTCATCCACACTGATCATCATATCTTCTTAATTGGCTTCCAACAAAGAAAGAAGCAGTTGAACTGAGAATAAAAGGCTTAACAGCTAAAAGGTGTGATGAGATCTAGAATGCTTGTAAAATGGCGTGGAAGACGGGTAAAATGAGAATTATATCTAAAATGTCCATGTCAGTGATACACAGCTCATCAGCCCCCACTTGTTGCAATACCATAATGCTTTATTACCATTACGTTCAAGGATCCCACATTTTTTTTATTTAAAATTTAATAATCATAAAATTAGTGAAAAAAAAATTTAAGGGTTTTTGTTTTAATTAATTTTGGAACAAAAGAAATGTATCAGACATGGAATTTGATTAGTTTAGGCTGTAGTGGTTCACCTAATCTAGAGGTCATTCCCTGAAAATGTGGGTGGGGTAGCCCGATATTCTATTTATTTATTCGCAGCCCACGATTTGTATTATTATTACTATTTAAGCTATTGTTTGAAAAAATAAAGATTATTTTTTTAAAAAAAAAACAACAGCCCATCTTTTATTTTTGGTGATTGTGCAGTCCCGTGGCATCTCATTAACTCTGGCCACATAACCTTGCTTTAACTCCCACGTGTTCTTGTGGTTTGGTCGGAGATCACCGTGGTTAGTGGGTCCAATGAAACTTACATTGACATCCTTGTGGGCCAGGCCCTGTTTTTAGACGCTGTAGCCACAGTCATTCTGGGCGCAAGCCCAATTCAAGGTGAGAGACCTTTGTTTGAGTTGCTTTAAAGCGCACAAAAGATTTTTTCAATGGTCACCTTCGCTAAATCGGGCTTACATTTTATTTGTTGAAGGACGTTCGTGCTATTAGAAGACCCTCATTAAGGCATTCCGATCATTGGGGATTTATGATTGTGCCTAAATTGGTCATTGAGTATAGTAACATATTAAGTACATGTGTGTTGTTCATCCTAGATGAAATAAGAAAGAAGTCGACAAAAGAATGAACTTGACACCACGGGTAAGTGACTTGAATGAGGTGTTTTGTTAGATTTTGATCCAAATTAAGATTGTGGTATTCCAAAATGTGATTGTCTAAATAATATTTTGTTAAGGATATTACTTACATAATACCTTTTTACCTTATCAAAAGAAGTAATGACTTTTGTTTTTCCGATAAGGGTATAATGGATTTTATTAAGAATGTGACATATTGTTTTACTAATTAAGATTGGGAAATCTATTGGGAAATCTATGTATCCACTAAAACAATATATCAAGTGTGATGATTAATAATCTCCTTAACCAATATGATATTTACTAAAAAAAAACTCTAACTTAGTTCCTCTCTAAATTTTGATTTTGGTCAATTTCGTCCCTCTCAATTCAAAAAATTGGATACATTAGTCTTTCTGTTTATTTCACCAACGGTAGTTGATGACGTTAACGGAAAGAAGTGACACGTTAACTGTCACGTCACCCCTTTCCACGTAGGCAAACAAGACACATGAACCCCAACTTAGTCCCTCCCAAATTTGTTTTGGTCAATTTCATCAATCTCAATTCAAAAAACCACCCTTGTTAGTCATTCCGCCCAAAAAAATTGAAAGGAAAGAAACTGAACCAAAAAAAAATTCGGATTGAGAGGGACTAAGTTAGAGGTTCATATGTCTCGTTTGCCTATGTGGAAGGAGGTGATGTAAAGGTTAACGTGTTACGTCGTTTCGTTAATCACCTCATCATCAACCACCATTAGTGAAATAGATAGAAGAACTAAAGTGTCTAATTTTTTGAATTGTGAAGGATGAAATTGTCTAAAAGAAAAATTTAAGAGAGATAAAGTTGATCAAAATCAAAATTTAGAGAGATTACGTGTAATTCTTTAGAAATTCCCTCTGGAAAAAAGGATAGGGATCAACAAGTTATTGAGTTTTTTTAAAATAAGAATTGGTTGAGGTACAGAAAAATTGAAATCCATTTTTCAATGATTCAATAAAATATTGGAATTAGTGGGTACATGTATCAAAACAATGAATTTCGTTATGATGAGTATGACCTTAATTCGAATCTATTTTGAAATAATTCATTACCTATAATTATAGGCAAGGTAAATCTAATTTTTTGTTCCTTAATAAGTCGCCGTGTGTGTAGATAAAATAGATATATATGTGCATATGTTTTAATCTTATCTATATAAATAGAAGAAGTATACACAGTAACAAATATATGTACTAGATGTAAGATTATTTCATAATCTCATAAAGATTTGGTCCATGTGTCTTATAGTGATACTAACTCTAATTAAAGGGAATCAAGATGATGGCAATTGATTCTGTAAGATATGATAGAGTTAGTGGGGGGTATTTTAGTAAAACCAACCCTCCCCTCTCCTTTATAATTAATATGGCTTTACTCAAAGAAAAGTAACACGAGTGTTTTAAGGATTCCAAAGAATTCAGAAAACATTACGGTTTGAGGTCTGCTGCTCTTCTCACCATCAGAAGGGGTTGTAAAGATCAAAGGAAGAGAGGGGAAAAGAATTTATCAATTCCATCCAATCACGACAATGGATCCGGGTATGTCTCTCGTTCTTAACCTTATTTATAATGTGATAATCATAAATTTCAAGATCGTTGTTTCCATGAATTTGTTAATTGGAAAATCACAACTTACATGTGGTATCAGAGCTATGGTTGTGAAATTTATGATTATCCTATAATGGTGTAATTTATTATAAATTTTTCCCAAATATAATGAATCCTAATTTTTGAGAATTGGGAATTTGGGAATATAATGTGTTATTTATTATTTAAATTTTTCCCAAAATTACATGCACCCTAATTTGAGAATTTGGGAATTTCTAAAATTGTTTTTTAATTGATTCCTGAATACTAATTGGGGAATTTGGGAATTCAATAAACCGTAAATTAAATTGGGAATTAGAGAATTTATGAACATTTTCTTTTATCGGAATCCAATTCACGGATTCAGAAAATTTGGGAATATATTTGCCTTTTCTTGATTAATGCTCATGTGTATGCTATTCACTGATTTATCCATATGCATATATATTCCTTGTTAATGCCATTCGTTGTTTTGCCCTTCCTGCATATATGTGAACTTCCTTGTGCCTGCGGAACACCATCGTTTCTTCTCCGCTGCTGGTGCGTGGTTGGCGGTTTGCTGCTGCCGCGTTTTGTGCGGGAAGGACGCCACCGTTTGCGCCGTACACTGGGGCTGCCACCGTTTGCGCCGTGAACTCCCTTGTGGGTTGTTGCGCCTGGTCCGTGGCGGTGCATGAGCCTGCGCCGGTAATGGTTCTGGCGGCGGCGCATCAACAGGCGGCGATGGGTCCTGACGGCGGCAAGGGTTTTGCTGTGGTGGCTGTTGGTTTTTTGCTGTTATGGTTGATTATTGTAAAAACCAGAATGTTTTGATGGGCCTAATGGTTGTCACTATTATTATTATCATTATTTGGTGGGTTAAAAATGACTTTGGGTCAAAACAGAATGGTTTTTTGGTTGCATAACGGGCTAACAAACCAGAATGGGTTTATTGTTTTGCTAAATGGGCTTGATTTGTTTTGTGAAATGCAAACAAAATTAAGGATGAGCTAATAAAATATTTTTTGGCTAGAAATTAATATTTTAGCCATTACGGAAATTAACTGTAATAAGTTAATATTTAGAAAATTTTAAATTTGTGATTTTTCGCAAATAAATAAAGGAATCATTAATTATTATGCTAGGAGGTTGCCCAGAGGTGAACCATTGCTTATAATTAATGATATTATAGTGACATATTGACATAATCGTAAGAAGTTAATATTCAATTTATTTTGTGATTATTCACAATTAAATAAAGGAATCATTAATTGCTGTATGCTATGAGGTTGCCCAAAGGTGAACCATTGCTTATAATTAATGATATTATGGTAATATATTGACATAACTGTAAGAGGTCAATGTTTAGTAAATTTATTTTGTGATTATTTACAATTAAATAAAGGAATCATTAATTATTATGCTAGAAGGTTGCCCAAAGGTGAACCATTGCTTATAATTAATGATATTATAGTGACATATTGACATAATTGTAAGAGGTTAATATTAGTAAATTTATTTTGTGATTATTCACAATTAAATAAAGGAATCATTAATTATTATGCTAGGAGGTTGCCCAAAGGTGAACCATTGCACATAATTAATGATATTATGGTGACATATTAACATACTTGTTGGACGTGTTTGTATATCCAAAGATAACATACATGTTGGCTTGAGTGTGGTTGATATATATTATGTTTTGAAATTATGGATTTAAGTATCACCCAAAGGTGAACTTAGATACATAAATGAAAGTCGTTGTTTGAATCTATTAAAGTTACTCAAAGCATTAATGTATGAGCTTGTATAAAATCTTGCGGCTTCCGTGAACGTGTATGGTGCAGTCAATGGTATTTTCAAGTTCAATGGGTTGAACTATGATGAGCGAATCCACTTCCATTTGGGCTTTGTGGATTTGGACCTCACATTAATAATGGATAAAACCGCAGCCATTATTGAGACTAGTTCAGAAGAGGATGAAAACCTCTATCATGCTTGGGACAAGTCTAACCGGCTGAGTGTGAGCTTGATGAGAATAACATTGATTGATAATGTTGAACCATCTATGTCTAAGACAGAAGATGCCAAGGCATTTTTCGCAAAGATTAAGGAATACTCTCAATCGGACATTACTGACAAGTTCATTGTGAGCAGCTTGATGAATGAGTTGACGACCAAGAAATTTGACTGGTCAAGACCCATTCATTATCATGTGACTGGAATGGAAAATTTATCAGCAAAACTGAAATCAATGGGCATGGATGTGAGTGATCCTTTCTATTATGGTTCATAATGAACTCACTTTCTCCTTAGTTTGGCCAGTTCCAGGTGAATTACAACACCATTAAGAAATGGAATTTTAGGAAATTAAGGCCATATTGGTTGAAGAGGAAGGGAGGTTAAAGAAGATGAAGGATCACTCTGTCCAATCCCACATTTCATGATGTTGCACGCAATGAGAATTCTGTTTTCTTGTGGCATCAAAGGTTAGGTCACATTTCCAAAGAAAGGATGTTGAGGTTATTGAAAAGTGAAATCTTACCTCAATTGGATTTTGATGACTGGGATATATGTGTGGATTGCATTAAAGGCAAGCAAACCAAGCATATATTGAAAGGTCCTGCCTCGAGAAGCAGTCAACTCCTTGAGTTGATACACACTGACATATGTGGTCTCTTTGACACTCCATCTTGGGGTGGTGAAAGGTATTTCATCATTTTTTATTGATGACTTCTCACATTATTGTTATTTGTATCTACTGCATGAAAAGTCTTAATTAGTGGACGTCCTTGAGACGTTCATTAATGAGGTGGAAAGGCAGTTGGATAGAAAAGTAGATAGAAAAGTAAAGGTCGTGAGGTCTGATATAAGTGGTGAATATTATGGGAAGTTCAATGAAAGAGGACAATGTCCTGGTCCATTTGAAAGTTCCTCGAAAGTCGAGGCATAGGTGCATAGTACACAATGCCCGGTACACCACAACAAAATGGTGTAGCTGAAAGGCGGAATCGTACTCTTATGGAAATGGTTAGAAGCATGAGAAATCATAGTAATGTACCTCCATCATTGTGGATATATGCATTAAGATCCGCTGCGTATCTGCTTAACAGGGTTCCTAGTAAGGCAGTTCCTAAGACTCCTTATGAACTGTGGACAGGAAGGAAACCCAGTTTGAGGCACCTTCATGTTTGGGGTTGCCCGGCAGAAATAAGGGTATATTATCCACACGAAAGGAAGCTTGATGCAAGAACCTTCAGTAGTTATTTCATCGGCTATCCTGAAAAGTCAGAGGGGTACATATTTTATTGCCCTAATCATAGTACGAGAATAGTTGAGTCTGGTAATGGTAGGTTCTTTGAAAACGGTCAGTTCAGTGGGAGTGAGAAATCACGAAAGGTGGATATTCAAGAGAACTGTGCAGAAATCCCTGCACCTAGTGTTTCTCAGGTTGTTATACCTTTTGTTGTGTCAAAGTCACACAACATTACAGGGCAACAAATAAATGTTCCAAACCCACAAGATGAACATATGGATAATGAACCAACCAACGATGTACAAGTCAATAATGAGCAAATGGTGGATGACCCACAAGTGATACCCTTGAGAAAGTCTGAAAGGCAGAAAAGACCAGCTATTTCAGATGACTATGTGGTTTATTCACTTGAGCATGAATGTGACTTAAGCATCGATAAAGATCCAGTCTCGTTCAGACAAGCCATGGAATGTGAAAATTCTGAAAAGTGGCTCAATGCTATGAAAGAAGAGTTGAAATCAATGGATGATAATAAGGTTTGGGATCTAGTCGAGTTGCCGGAAGGTTCAAAACGAGTTGGTTGTAAATGGGTCTTTAAGACCAAACTAGACTCAAAAGGCAACATTGAGAGACATAAGGCTAGACTTGTCGCCAAAGGTTACACTCAGAAGAACGGCATTGACTACAAAGAGACCTTCTCTCCAGTTTCAAAGAAGGACTCTTTGAGAATTGTTATGGCCTTGGTGGCTCATTACGACCTAGAGCTTCACCAAATGGATGTAAAGACCGCCTTTCTTAATGGTGACTTGGAAGAAGAGGTTTATATGGATCAACCCGAAGGGTTTTTGACCATAGGAAAAGAAAATTTGGTGTGTAAGTTAAAGAAGTCAATATATGGACTAAAACAAGCTTCCCGACAATGGTATCTTAAGTTCAATGATACTATCTTGTCATACGGTTTTGTAGAGAACACTGTTGATCGGTGTATATACATGAAGGTCAGTGGGAGCAAGTTTATTATATTAGTTCTGTATGTTGATGACATTCTTCTTGCTGCGAATGATGTTGTCTTGTTACATGATGTAAAGAAATTTCTCTCTAACAAGTTTGAAATGAAAGATATGGGTGAGGCATCCTATGTGATAGGAATAGAAATATTCCATGAAAGATCACAATGAATATTAGGATTGTCTCAGAAGGGCTATATCAATAAAGTGTTAGAGAGATTTAGAATGGAAAGTTGCTCTTCATGAATAGTTCCAATCCAGAAGGGAGATAAGTTTAGCTAAATGTAGAGTCCCATAATGAATTGGAACGTAAGGAAATGGAGTGTATCCCTTATGATTCTGTGGTTGGGAGCTTGATGCACGCTCAAACATGCACTTGACCAGATATAAGTTTTGCTGTTAGAATGTTGAGTCAAGCATTAAAGTTATCCCGGAATAGACCACTGGAAAGCTGCAAAGAAGATCCTTAGGTACTTGCAAGGCACCAAGGATTACATGCTCACTTACAGAAAATCAAATAGCCTGGAAGTAGTTGGCTACTCAGATTCAAACTATGCAGGGTGTATAGACTTCAGGAAATCCACATTTGGTTTTGTCCTTCTACTAGCTAGAGGGACTGTTTCATGGAAAAGTGGGAAATAGTCTATCATCGCTACTTTTACTATGGAGGCTGAATTTGTGGCATGCTTTGAGGCCACAGTTCATGCATTATGGTTGTGGAATTTTGTCTTAGGGCTTAGTATTATCGACATCATAACTAGGCCGCTAAGAATTATTGTGACAATTCCGTAGCATTCTTCTTCTCGAAGAATGACAGGTATTCCAAGGGTGCAAAGCACATGGATTTAAAGTACTTGTCAGTTAAGGAAGAAGTGCAGAAACAAAAGTGTCAATTGAGCATATTGGTACAGCATCAATGATAGCGGATCCACTAACCAAAGGGTTATCGCCCAACATGTTTACTGGTCATGTTAAAGGTATGGGCATTATTGATAAGTCCTTGTTAGCTTGATATGTATACATATGTGTGGAATTTGCTCGTATGGTTATGACACTTATGAATTCAATTAAAGTTATGTTTCTGCTTTATTTGTTATTCACATTATATTATGTACATGTATTGTTCTGTGTAATAACATGTTATGGACATTAAAGTTAAAGGTCATAATGTACCTTGATTAAAGTTATTTGGGTTGAGTTGCTTGTGATGCATGGAAGGGAACATGTCGTTACTTATTGGCATTGACCGCCATGATTCAACCAGCTCAATTCAATGAAAGATGATGGCTTGAGTTCTCCAATGTAAAGTGCGCACTTATAGTTATTGGATCTTCAAGTCGTCACATGGACCAAGTGGGAGATTGTAAGATTATTTCATAATCTCATAAAGATTTGGTCCATGTGTCTTATAGTGATACTAACTCTAATTAAAGGGAATCAAGATGATGGCAATTGATTCTGTAAGATATGATAGAGTTAGGGGGGGGG
The DNA here is from genome assembly GCA_003254905.1 of Nissolia schottii. Taxonomy (NCBI): domain Eukaryota; kingdom Viridiplantae; phylum Streptophyta; class Magnoliopsida; order Fabales; family Fabaceae; genus Nissolia; species Nissolia schottii. Next base: position 562,427 of record QANU01087068.1, on the reverse strand, counting down.
TATTTTAGTAAAACCGACCCTCCCCTCTCCCTTATAATTAATATGGCTTTACTCAAAGAAAAGTAACACGAGTGTTTTAAGGATTCCAAAGAATTCAGAAAACATTACGGTTTGAGGTCTGCTGCTCTTCTCACCATCAGAAGGGGTTGTAAGGATCAAAGGAAGAGAGGGGAAAAGAATTTATCAATTCCATCCAATCACGACAATGGATCCGGGTATGTCTCTCGTTCTTAACCTTATTTATAATGTGATAATCATAAATTTCAAGATCGTTGTTTCCATGAATTTGTTAATTGGAAAATCACAACTTACACTAGACTCATATTGGTCAATTCCTGAATGAATGAACAGGGAATTGAATCAAGCAGAGCCCTTTTAACTCAGCGGTAAAGTAACGCTGTAATTTGGATAAGAGCAAAGTGGATATAGGGGCGAGAATATCTGATGGAAGATGAGAGAAAACAGAATCAGAGAAGCAGAAACCAGAAAGGGAAAAATTGAAGTTGTTATTGCATAAGAGCCTTATTATATACAAGTGTGGTTGCTTGTGTGTGAAGCAACTTGTCATAACTAACTACCTAACTCCCATAACTAATTACAAACTCTTCTAACTACTTCGTAACTAACTTGTAGCTCAAGTTAAAAGTGTTACAAAACTTGGAGCTAGGTTCAGCAAACACATTGGATAGCCCAAGTTTTCTCTGCAAGAACTGAAATGTGGAGGATGGCAGAGGCTTTGTGAAGATGTCAACCAATTGAAACTTGGAAGCAATAGGTAGTAATTTGATGAAACCATCATGAACTTTGTCATGAACCAAATGGCAATCAAGCTCAATATGCTTCATGCGTTCGTGAAATGCAGGGTTGCGTGCAATCTAAATTGTAGAGGCACTGTCACAGAACACTACAGCAGAATGTGATTCTAATATGCCAAAATCTTGCAGAAGGTATGAGAGCCATTGGAGCTCACAAGTGACAGTTGTCGGGGCTTTATATTCGGCTTCATGCAAGGACCTGGAAATTGTAACCCATTTCTTTGATTTCCAGCTGAGTAAAGAGTCTCCAAGATACACACAATAACTCGTGGTGGATCATCTTTGTGTTCGAGCAACTAACCCAATCAGCATCATTGTAAGCTGTCATTTTAATTTATAAAGAGGAAGGAAGAAAAATTCCAAGCCCAGGATTGGACTTGATGAATTTCAGAACCCGGAATGCAACCTACCGATGAACCTGGTTAGTTTGGACATGAATTAAGCTAATTGGTTCATTGAAAATGACAAGTTTGGCCTCGTGGTTGTGAGATAAATCAATCTGCCAACGAGTCTTCTAAAAGGGGCAAGATCAGATAAGGCTTCCCCTGCATCCTTGGATAACTTTAGAGAATTGATCATTGGAGTTGCAACAAGTTTATATCCTAGCAAGCCAGCATCCGAGAGTAATTTAAGTGCATATTTTCTTTGAGATATGGAAATACCTTGAGGGCCGCGAGCTACTTCAAGGCCAAAGAAAAATTTGAGATTGCCAAGGTCTTTGATCTTGAACTGATTGTCCAGGAAAGATTGGATGATGTTGATTGTTTTCCAATCATTACCACTTAAAATCACTTCATCAACATATACAAGCAAAGCTGTGAAACAGTCAGCTGAATTCTTAAGAAAAAGAGAATGATCAGATTAAGATTGGACAAATTCTTGAGAGATTAATGCGGCAAAAAGCTTTGCAAACCATTACCTACTAGCTTGTTTTAGCCCATATAAGGATTTCAATAATCGACAGACTTGATTAGGCCTAGATGCCTCAAATCCTTGTGGTAGCTTCATGTAAACTTCCTCATGAAGATCACCATGAAGAAAGGCATTATTAACATCCAATTGTCCTTTGATAGAAGCTAGGAAGAGAAGGAGCCTTATAGTAGTCATTTTAACAACTGGACTAAATGTGTCTAAGTAGTCAATTCCATGAGTTTGAGTGAATCCTTTAGTAACCAAGCGAGCCTTATATCTTTTAATGCTACCATCAACCTTACACTTGATTTTATACACCCACTTGCATCCAATTGGTACCTTTCCTAGAGGTAAGTCAACAATCTCCCAAGTATTTTTCTGCTGTAGTATTGAAATTTTAGCTTGCATAGCATCCTTCCAGCATTCTTGTCTGATGGCAGCAGCATAACTAGTAGGTTCAGTCAAGGTGGTGAGATTGAGAGAGTATGTTTTGTGTGATGCAGACAAATGATTGTAAGAATGCACAAAACTAAGAGCATGAGATGTAGATGGAGCCAACTCAAAATCAGAGGTGTCAGGGGTAGCATTAGTAAGCAAATGGCAATGATAATCCTTAAGGTAGGATGGAGTATGTCGAGGCCTGCTGGACTTTCTTGCTAGTATATTAGAGAGAATTGGTGATGAATGTGCATCATGATCGATAGGAATTACAACAATATCAATAGGAGGAGATGATGCCCTCAATTTATCGGTGATTTCAGGAATATCAGGAAGTGCAAAGGGAAGGATGACTTGAGAAGAGCTAGAAGATTGTGTGGAGTGAAGAGAACCACGAAAGGGGAAGTAATTTTCCAAACTTGTAACCTAAGAAAGCACACTTTCTTTCTCTGCTGTCTAGCTTATTTCTGTGTCTTGTGAGTGTTGATGCATAGGCTAAGCACCCAAAGACTTTAAGAAATGATAAATCTGGATCTTATTATGGAGAACAACATATGCTGAATTCAAATTTGAGCCTTTAGAGGGAATTTTGTTGATAAGAAAGTGAGCATATAAAACAGCATATGACCAAAAAGAGTAAGGCATATGGACTGAAATAACAAGGATCTACCAACATTGAGCAAATGCTGGTGTTTCCTCTCAACTATAGCATTTTGTTAGGGAGTTTCCAAGCAGCAGAGTTGGTGAATGATGCCTTTATCTGCATAAAATTCTGCCATGGTGAATTCAAGACCATTGTCTGATTTAATCACCTTAATCTTCTTATCATACTGAGTAGCAACCATATTAATGAATCCTTTTAGAGATGAAGAAGCCTCAACCTTGGAATTCAATAAAAAGAACCAAGTATGCCTACTTCTGTCATCCACAATAGTAAGAAAGTATCTATGGCCTTGAATTGAGATTGTAGGGACTGACCCCCATATATCAACATGTAATAGATCAAACACATTAGCTTAAACAAAATTACTCAAAGAAAAGGGGATATTCTTTCGCTTAGAAAAATGGCAAACATCACATGGTGTGTTTGATTTACAAGCAGGAACAAAGGAATGTACATTATGCAGCAATTTTAGCTTGTCTGTGCCTATGTGACCAAGCCTATAATGCCATAGGTTAAAATTATTCACTGAAATTCCTTTAACTACTGGATTAACAATAGAATGGACAGAGTCAGCAGTATGCTGCAACTGGAAATTGAGTAGAGGCTTGTCAAGAATGTATAACCCTGCTTGTGCTCTAGCATGTCCAAAATGATTCAAGCTAAGCATATCCTGAATTATGCAGTGATCATGAAACATAATGAGTTTAAATTCCAAATCAGAGCAAAGCTTGGTAATGGCAATGAGATTGAATTGAAAATTAGGAAGAAATAGAGCATTAGCCAAGCATAAATTTGGATGAAACTTCACAGTGCCTATGTGAGAAGAGTAGAGGATTTGACCATTAGGAAGGTTGATGGCAACAGGGGAATCAAGCTTCCTATAAGATTGAAAATAACTCAAAGAACAACATATATGGTGTGTAGCCCCTGAATCCATTATCCATAAGGCAACACTTGTGCTTGGAGATGAGGACGCAACATTGGCATGAATGGAAATTGGCTGAGCTTATCCAGAAGTGGATTGAGGAGGCTGAATCAGAGCCAACAACCTCTGATACTGATCTACAGTGAAACTGAATGAATGCTGTTCAGTAGTGTTGGATGAATCAGAAGCGAGCACAGCACTTGCAGTAACCTTATTGGACTTATACCCTAGGGGATAACCATGTTTCTTATGACATTCATCCACAGTGTGCCATGATATCCATAAAACGTGCATTTCTTAACCTGCTGCTTTGATTTGGAGGATTCAGGAAAAGATTTCTTAGCATCTGTGGGAGTGGAATGAGACTTATTAGCATAATTGAGAAGCAACTTAACATCAATGTTGTTTCCATAGCATAACTGACGCTCATGCTACAGGACCGATGAGAAAATCTTGTTGAGAGGTGGAAAGGATCCATTAGCAGCACCTGTGACCTGACTGTATGGTAGGAATCATTGAGTCCTTTGAGAAATCGAATAGCTTGATCAACATTCAGCCAGCTATTGATTTCAGGGAAAAATCCACAAGCATAAGGAACGACACATTTGTAGAGAGGCAGTGGTCTAAAAACATCCAATTCATCTCAACGTGTTTTGAGATCAGTGAAAAACTTGGTAATAGAGGCATCACGTTGGCGTAGAGACGCAATTTCCTCATTAAGATTTGCAATTTGGAGCAGATCGCCCTAGGAGAATCTATCCCTGAGTTCAATCCAAACATTGTGAGCTTTATCAAGCCACAAAATACATTGTGCAATTGAAGGTTCAACTGTGCGAATGAGCCATGAAAAAATCATGTGATTACATCTCTCCCATTGATTATACAAGGAAGAATCAAGGGTAGGCATAAGTAGTGAGCCATCAATAAATTTCACCTTGTTCTTAGAGAGAAGTGCTAAGCATATAGCACGAGACCAACTATGATAATTGGCTCCATTGAGAAGAGATGAGACAAGGATTAATGAGTGATTTTCATTAGGATGAAGATAGTAAGGAGATGAGACATCTTAAAGAAAATCGGTTGAAGCAACCTGAGAAGTATTGGAAGAATTAGTGGCAGTGCCATCCATCCCAAGATTAGCATCCATGGAAACAGAATTGAAATCACAAAGGAACCTGCAACCACGATGTAGAGTCTCAAGAAATCACAAAGAAAATTCTCGAGTGATGTGGACGAATTTCTGCAGAATCATAAAATTTGCAGGAGTGCTTGAAAGTCGTGGTGTTGATTTGCAGAAAAGATTCAACAATGGAGGAAGAGGAACGATTCAAGAAGGAAGACGAAAAAGATGCGGAAGAGTATGGCAAATGATACTATGTTGGAAGATGAGAGAAAATATAATCAGAGAAGCAGAAACCAGAAAGGGAAAAACTGAAGTTGTTATTGCATAAGGCAAGAGCCTTGTTATATACAAGTGTGGTTGCTTGTGTGTGAAGCAACTTGTCATAACTAACTACCTAACTCCCATAACTAATTACAAACTCTTCTAACTACCTCATAACTAACTTGTAACTTAAGTTAAAAGTGTTACACACTATTAATATTCTTGTCGCTTATTTTATTATATTAAAGTTGACTGGAAGTGTAGTACTTTATCTCCTTCTTTGAGATCAGTGATTCGATATTTGAGAATGGATAAATATTTTATGATCACAAACTTATCACTTTAACTGAAATCAATTTCGAATTACAAACAAATTAATTATTGATATTGACTATGCACACGTGCGCACCAAAAAATAGAAATACAATAGGAGAGAGAAGGAGAGATGAAGTGTCGTGAAAGACTGGTTGCCACGCACGCAAACCAGCAAGGATGTGAATAGAGGGTACCGGGGCTCCCCATCCCACCTCTCACACACTCGCTTGTAGTTACCGTCACTCTCTGTTTTCTTGTTCTCCCTCTTTAATCTCTCATCTGCTTCTGGCTTGAAATTGAAAGAATTGATGAAGATGGTAAGGTGGAATTCCAAAGGAACGGCGGTGGTGGTGTTTGTGTGGTTTTGTATTTGCGTCGTGACTGAGGCAGAGCAATACTTCAAGCCCTTCAACGTCAGCTACGATCACAGGGCTCTCCTCCTCGACGGCAACCGCCGCTTCCTCGTCTCCGCCGGAATTCACTACCCACGCGCCACTCCCGAGGTGGTCCTCCACTCCCTCTCCCCCCTTCCCCCAAAATTCACTAATACAGTGTTTGATTGTTTTTTCTGCAAAATACTATGTGCAGTGGTTTGAGAACTTCAAGGTCATCAACAATAATATAATAATAACAATGGCTAGACCTAGAAAATTATTCTGAAACAAAGTCAACTCCCATTAATCACTCTCACTCAAGTATGGTCACCGAATATGGCTGCTGAAAATTAAAGATATGTTTAAAGAAAAATATACCGAAGAATTGAATTATTGAACCTAATTATCAGGACTTGTTAACAAAAAATGTTTCTAACCTACTGAACTGAAAAAGTTATAGCCGTTTTTATCATTAGTCCAAGATACCTTCAGCCAGCCATTTTTCTGCTACAATGGGAGCAGTGGCTAATAGCACACTGCTCAATTGAATAGGATATGAAAGAGTGATATTCAACTGGTAATGTTGATTTTTCAAATTATGTTTGTTACCTAATGCATTTTGCAATATATACATTTTTTTTAGATGTGGCCTGATCTGATTGCAAAGAGCAAGGAAGGTGGGGCAGATGTAATTGAAACTTATGTGTTCTGGAATGGGCATGAACCAGTGAGAGGACAGGTGCAAAATTATATTCCCCTTTGTGTAATTAACTGTATATTTATTGTTTATTTATTAATCCAAGAATACTATTTTATTTATCTGTTTATTGTGCTTGCACTTGTGCAGTATAATTTTGAAGGGAGATATGATCTTGTGAAGTTTGCGAAGCTAGTTGCATCCAAAGGACTCTACTTCTTCCTCCGTATAGGCCCCTATGCTTGTGCAGAGTGGAACTTTGGGTCTCACCCTTTTCCCACTATAATCTTACCATTTTTTTTTTGTTATTCTAAAATGTCCATCTGAATGCATTCATTACACGATAATCAATTAATCATGCTTCAAAACAAGGAAAAGCCTTCGTTGGGCAGTTACCATGGATTTGTTCATGCTGTTTTCTAGGATTTTTACATTCATATCCAGTTGAAAGTCATTTTTGCTACGTTTCTACTCCAGTAATAATTTCTTTGCACAGAAAAGAATGTCATTTTATTGTTTTTCATTGTTTTTGTTGATTCATATTTGTTGAATTGAAAACTAGTCAACTTTTTGGTTCTAGACTGTAAAGTTTTTCTGGAAAGAAGTGTTAATAATATAAAACTCGGATAATTCTGAATTTGTGGAAACTAGAATGAAATGAATCTGCATCAAGTTGAACTATCATATCATTGCATCTGAAACAATGAATTCTAAAAATTGTACCTTAACTGTTGTAGATGTTTCACACCTTTTTTTTTTAGGTTTGAAACTGTGTTTAAGTTTTAACTCCACTTCTGTAATGGTCGGCTATAAATTTATTTGAATCATGAAAATCAATGATAAATTTTTTGTTGATTTTGAAAGAAAGGATCAACTGATTTGACTCTGAACGAAGTTATTTTGGTAAGCATAAAAAATCTGAAGTCAGTGATTTCTGCATTGACACAAAATATGCACTAACTTTATACAAACCTGTTAATATTATTGTTAGTTCGATGAAAGTATAAATTATAGGCTTTTATTTGTGATCAGTACTTTGAGGTCTGTCTTGTTTCTCTATTTGGACACGGCCCTGTTTTTCAGCATCTCTGTCTAGATGCAATCCATCTGTTATCTGTTGAGGCCGTTAAACAGTTGTCAAAATATGAAAAGGGATTTGGCATGCCTGCTGCACTTCTTATTTCGTCTGTTTATTTGGTTTTGCTTGTGCTTTAATTGTTTAGTTTTTTGGCTCTCAAGGGTACCTTGTCCTCAGGCTACTTCTCCTCAATATACTTAACTTTTCTATAGAAAAAATAAATAAAATAAAATAGACAAAATTTTCCTTGATTTATGTGCTATGGTTGCAGGGGTTTTCCTGTGTGGTTGCGCGATATCCCTGGTATTGTATTTCGAACAGACAATGAACCTTTCAAGGTAGAATGCTTTTTCAATATTTGCCATTGCACTCTTGGTTTTTTTTTTTTTTACCTGGGCAGATCTGCAACTTTTTTTTTTCTTTCCTTTTTTCTTTTGTCCTGTTTCATCTTTTGCATTTGAGATTATTCTATCTATTCTTCAGTTTATTCATTGTTCTCAGTTCTGGACTACACATGACTAGACAAGTGCATGCGACTGTGTTGTACTTCAATGTTTATGCTGGTAGAGGCGGGGCTTATCTGAAATCCCCATACAATTGATAGATATTGAGTATGGATGGTGGGGGGTTTATCTGTGCTGTCAGTAGCCTTAAATCCTAGCTCCATCATAACAGGATACGGTGCTCATGTTGTGGATCCACTGAGAGATATGATTGATTGATTGATGTGAGAAGATAGAGAAGTTAAATTTGAGGTTTTACTAAACTAACTAGTTCATTCCAGACTAACATTGGAGTTCTCCTTGGGGCAAAGTTCAAAATTGACCACGCTATCAAGCTAACTGTTATTCATTTTCTTCAGCTCCTTGAGATTGTTTATGCTCTAATATCTCTTGCAATCTCTCCATCATTTTGTATGTTAGTTTCAAGACATCTAAACCATGTGACTTATGGCATACTAAAATCCCCAATTTTCACGTGGCCAGCACTGGCTCAGACGTTGCTAAACTTACATTCTATATAATCCATTTTACTTGTACATAACTGGAAATGCGATTGTAAAGCTTCTTTATTCCCTCTCTCTACTCTTTCACTAGGACAATATCATCCTCAAATTTTCAAAAACACACACGTGCGCATGCACACCCTTAAGTAGTCATGTTTGATTGTATAGGTAGTTCTTTGTTTTTGAGTAAGTTAGGAGTAACAGTTAATATTTTTTTACATATCTTTTGGTCATAATTTCAATGATTATTATTGATGTTATATACCCAATTGAAATTACAAGACAAAGCCTAAAATTGAAAAGAAATCAATTTATCATTTTCTAGATAAAAAACAAATCAATATATCATGCCACACAATACACTGCAATAAAATATGATAAACTGCCCTTTACTTTTACGAATTTCACTGAATAGTGCCTTTTTAGCACCCTAATTTTATATTCACTGCTGTCTTTGGACTTAAAAATAATTGCCTTAATCATGGTTTTAATTAGCTTTTTTTCCTTCTTCTTTTAATACTTAGGCAGAGATGGAGCGGTTTGTATCCAAGGTGGTGAATCTAATGAGAGATGAAATGCTGTTTTCCTGGCAAGGTGGTCCTATAATTCTGTTGCAGGTTGGAAGAGAGTATATGCATATTTGATTTTATTTTTTATAATTTGAGGGATATTCATTGTCCTGCTGGTTGGCAGTAAAAGTTACAATTGTTTATAGATTCTTGTTTTACCTTACTATGCTTAAGTCTCTTTAATTGGGCAAGTGTTATTTTTTGTGAGATTGGTCTCCTTTTACCAGATCATGGATTTAACTTTGAAATTTTTTCTCATCGAATTTCTTACTCCAGTTTCTGTTGGAATAACCTAAATAGGTGACATGTATATGTAGCATGCTGCATGGTTGGTAAAGGCGAGTGATAATTCCCACATCTGATATATTCTTCACTTCTGTATTCTGATTATAAAACCCGAGTTACAAGTTAATTAGCTTTCCAGCTTATGAGCAGACACCATAGTATTTTACATTAGATAATTGGTGATGATGCTTTATTCTCTTATCTTGGAACTACCACATGCAAGTGTTGAATTTGATGCTTCCCTTTGTAGAATGCAAAGTTTAACAAGACATTTGACGGTATTTTGGCAGATTGAGAATGAATATGGGAACATTGAGGGCTCCTATGGCCAAGGAGGTAAAGAGTATGTCAAATGGGCGGCTAGAATGGCTCTAAGTCTTGGTGCTGGTGTTCCATGGGTCATGTGCAGGCAAACTGATGCTCCATACAATATTGTAAATTATATACCTTTCATTATTGAAAAGATTTGTGGTAGCAACACCTATGCTTAATTAAAATAACAGTAAATGTTCAGGTCTCTCTTACTGATTGTGGAAAAGTAACAAAAAGGATTCTTAGTTTAAATATTTCCAGTTAAGAAATAACTACCAATTCTAGTGGTTAATTACATTAAAATTCATTTGCTACTTTTTGAATATCATTAACCATCTGAGTACTTAATTGTTTCTAATTGTAAATATCGTTACCAAGAATTCGTTCATCTTTTTTTGTAATTTTCCTGTTGATTATTCTTGTTCATATTCATAGATTGTATTGCTGTTCACAGATCAATACATGCAATGCATACTACTGTGATGGATTCAAACCAAACTCTCCTAACAAACCAATTATGTGGACAGAGAACTGGGATGGATGGTATGATCACATCCTTCAGGGAATTACCTTCTATCAGGGTTGTCAATAGTTGCTGTAGCGGCCACTATTGCAGCATAGCCGAGTAGAGCTTGATTGCTTCAGGATGCTCATAGAAGACATCATTACTGTCATGGAGTGCTGCAATAGTGGCCGGTGTTCTCCATTTTTAATACACAACCCAAAATGCTCCAAATTCCCTTCAACCATGTCACAATTGGCTGTTTGACTGGTTGGAGCTCTATGAATAAGTTTAAGAATCCATATTATGTAAGCTGTTCAAAGCCTTTCAGGTAGCAAGAACTGTTTTGACATCTTAATAAGTATTTGGTTGTATGGTGATGAATATAGTGATTATTTCCAACTGACTTTTTGAAGGTATACAGAATGGGGTGGAAGATTGCCTCATAGACCTGTTGAAGACCTTGCATTTGCGGTTGCACGCTTTTTCCAACGTGGAGGAAGCTTTCAAAATTATTATATGGTATTATAGTAGATGGATTTTCTTTTATAGTTTGACTAAAATTTCACATCTGGCTTATTTAATGTGCTAGGCTAATGGTTATCCAATGGAGGATTCTGTCCAAAATAATTGTATTGGAGGGCTTTACTATGTTGCTGTTCTTTTACCACCTTTTATTCTTTGTCATCTCATGATTCTGCTTTTCTACTTCCCTTGGGGTTTTTGTCTCAAGCTTATTCTTTGTCTCAAGCTAATGTGCTATGTTACTTTTCTTTCACCACCTTTTGATTTATTTATGATGAATGTAATATGTTTATATAGGTTTTATCATATATTGAATATAAATTTTGGTTTTTGTGGATGAGTTCCTGCAACCAGCATCTTGACCAGCCTTTTATATTACAGTTTTTTGGCGGTACGAATTTTGGTCGCACTGCAGGGGGACCCTTGCAAATTACAAGTTATGATTATGATGCTCCTATTGATGAGTATGGTATGTAGAAGAATAAGACTCTGAGCTGTTCCGATGGTATCTAATCTTGGGATTCATACAGCTGTTGACATGGTTGATGACAATGAGTTGATGAACCTTATTTGTCTAGGTCTTCTGAGCGAGCCAAAATGGGGTCACTTGAAAGATTTACATGCTGCTTTAAAGCTTTGTGAGCCTGCTCTAGTGGCCGCTGATGTACCAACATATATAAAATTGGGTCCAAAGCAGGAGGTTTGAACCAAGCCTGAAATAGTTTATTTTATAGAATTTCAAGCATTGTGGTTGATTAATTTCATATTTTTTTGATTTTCACTGTACTAACTCTTCTAAAAACTTAAGCTGTTAGGTGAAGAATCATGAATGGTTTTATATATTTAACACACTGTCTCGGGCTAGAACCCTCTACATATGATGCATGAACATTGCGCGTTTACCTTGTGCTGAAATTCAATTTGTAGTGGCAAAGAGGATCGAACTTTTGACTGCTTGGTTATATAGGCTTTGATACCTTATTAGGGATCAACTCTCTTTAAAGTTTAAGTTATAAATTATTATACTAACTGGATCATTTGAGAATTGATTGTGTGATTTGCACCCAGCTAGCTGATATGTATATACATACAAGAATGGATGCATCTTACATTGCTTGGAAAATAATTAGGAATAGAGCTACTTGCTATGATCCTAGTATTCACAATGAACATTAACTCCCACTATTTCCAAAGCCACATTCAATTATTTTTAAAATTAATTTTCTTATCAACTTCAGGCACATGTGTACCAAGCAGATGTTCACCCTGAAGGACTGAACTTGACTCTGTCTGAATTTCCTGGCATATGCTCTGCATTTCTTGCCAACATTGATGAACGAAAAGCGGCTACTGTGACTTTCCATGGTAAAAAATACACAATACCACCATGGTCTGTGAGTATTTTGCCAGATTGCAGGAATACAGTTTTCAATACAGCCAAGGTTTGTTCGGGATAACCCTTAGGCTCTAAAAAATTTGGCATGATATCAACTTGTGTCTCACCTACTCATACATTAGTTTACCTATTGGTCATTCATATATACCAGTGTATATCAAAATAAATTTATATCAATGCATAGCCTTTTGTATTATGAATTTTTCTGAAAATCCACCCTTAAATTGGAAGGTTTTCATCATTCATAAAATTTCTAGTTAGTCCAGCATTGTTTTCCAGCTCTACTTCATATGTTGTCTTAAAATTGGTTTATGACAACCTTTTGAAAGAAACTGAAGTATCAACCCCTTGATTATATAATTCTTGTGTAGAATTTCCAAATTTGATACCCAAGATCTACATAATAATTTGTTAAGTTGAACGGTTGGATGATTAAAATCGCTTTCTACACAAACTGTTTATATAATTGCAACTAAAACTGTTTATATAATTGCAACTAAGTTTTTTCTAGGATAAGAGAAGCAATTTAATACAAAGAGAAAAAGTTAGGCAGGATAAGGAACCCTCTTAAACAAAAGAAATAGAGAACAAGAAAGAAAAAAGTTAAAATCAACAGAGCAACACTATCCAATCCCTCAACAAATCTTAGTTAAACCACATTAAAAAGACCATGTGCTTTACAACATACAAAAGCCAAATACAATCTCATCTCCAATCAAGTCTTTGTGCGGAAGAAGCCTTGTCAGAAAAAATGGGGAGTTTACAACTACCAAAACCATGAAGGCTAATCATCAAGACTGGTCCAGGGAATTATAGTGATTTGACAGAACTATTGGTATTATAAATTTTAGTTTCACCTTTTTGCTTTTTTGTTGTACTTTGGAATGTTTGAATGAAATCCTTGTCATCTCAAGTACTCTTTTTGTAAGTTATACATGTTTTAAAATGCCATTATTAAACTTATTAGAGGAATGTTCGTATTATCTCTGGGTTGTGAAACATTTTTTTTAAAATTTGTACAGATTGGAGCACAAACTTCAGTTAAACTATTCGAGTTTGATTTGCCACTTGTCTCAAGTTCTTTCCCAGCCCAGCAATTGATGCACCAAAATGACATTTCTCACAGCTCAAACTCTTGGATGACTGTGAAAGAGCCAATCAGTGTTTGGAGTAAGAGCACTTTCACTGTACAAGGTATATGGGAGCACTTAAATGTCACAAAGGATCAATCTGACTATCTATGGTATTCAACCAGGTAATTAAGCACCCGATTATTCTGCCGTGGTATTATATGCTTTACAGAAGATACTATGTTGCTTGTTTTACTCTTAGTTCCAGACATATGTGGCATGTAATACGTAGCTTTACTTGTTACCTGTCTTCTTTTAGATAGAAGAATTCATTAGAGGAGGTGTCAGGGACAACTTTCCTAAAGGTTTAAGCTTTTAGGTGAACACTTGTAGATAGTTTTATATTTAAAGCACTCCCTCAAGCAAAAACCTTTTGGGTTTGAAGCATGGACAACATACAAGCATACTCCACCTTCACTTCAATTAAACGTTTTTATTAGAATGTGTTGTACATTGGGGTAAGGATAAATTCCGAACTATTTAGTCATTGTAGCCATGCTACCATTTCAAGGGCTAACTTTCCTAAAAGCTTGTACAGTGAAACTGGCATATGAATGATTTTATATCTTACAAGATTTTTATCCCAAAAGAAAGCTCATTATACAAGGAAAGATGGGAGAGAAAAAGATATCCTGCATACCTAAACTAAAGAAAAGATGTGAGATACATAAAAGACGCCAAAACCAAAGGGCTCTCTGCCATTTGCTCTGTATATCTGCCAAAGTTATTCCCTAGAAAAAAACTATGCTTTCAATTGCATGAAAATGCATTGAATTTTTCCCCAAATATTGTTTTATGTATTTATTTTATGCTTTCTAATTGCTATTCTATTTAAAATGCAGAATATATGTTTCAGATGGGGACGTCTTGTTTTGGAAGAAAAATGATGCAAATCCAAAACTTACTATAGATGCTATCCGTGACATATTACGTGTATTCGTCAATGGCCAACTTATAGGTAATTTATCTTATAGCACTATATGTGAATATAATGGGCATGTTTCTTATTTGTATATTCCTTAAATTTAATGGAAGTTCTAATTTTTCAAAAATTAGTGAGATCAGGGACTAAATTTACTTACTTAAAAAAAAATAGGAACCCAAACTAAGCTCAAAATTTGACATGTACTAAAACCAAAAATAGGTATACCTACAGGGGATCAAAAACACATTGATGTCTTAAAATCTTTCACTACTTCACTATTAATTTAAGGAATAAGCAATTTATATGCATATCTCAGTTGAAAGACAACTGCTGCTTACATTTCATATGCACCATTGCAAGACAGCAAATACTTACATTTTATATGCATTTCCCCCCCTCCTTAACTCCCTGATTGGGCACTGCGTACATTATGCTTGCATATCTTTTTCTGATCTCATAACTTCTCCTTACATTTCATATGCATCTTGGACCTTCAATTAACAATGTCGGTGAAGCTTAATTGGTATGAACTAATTTATGAACTGTCAATTTTACTTTAAGTGAGTGATTTATTTGTAATTTATTTCAATACGACACAATGGCGTCATTTGAACAATGTAACCGGCCATATCTAATGGGAAAAATGCTTGGTTACTGTTTCTGTTATTTTCGTTTTTATTCATTTAGAAAAGTTCTAGTTGAACTCTGTTCTTGTTATTCATTTCATTGTTACCTCAATATAAGCACCTATTATATCATAATTGTTATATTTTTAGAGTTTTAATCTGGATTTTTTTAAATAGAAGCTCCAATTATATTATAATTGTTGAGCATAAGAATTTGAATATTAATTTCTTTTCTCTTTATATTCACATAGTTTTATGTCTTTTCCAAGTGAAGGTAATGTGGTTGGTCACTGGGTCAAGGTGGTTCAGACTGTTCAATTTGTCCCTGGGTACAACAATTTAACACTGTTGTCTCAAACAGTGGGTTTGCAGGTAAACTTCCTGCCATCATTTTAAACCTATATCTTTATGGATAGTTATGAAACCTTAAATTATTTAAAATCACTAGACACCTGCATACACGAATATGCATGTGTATAGGGTAGGTAGGTATCAATTGACGACAGTACAAGACTTCATACACTTTCATAAACACCTAACCATTCTTGTATATGCCTTTTTTACCCAACCAATGAATATTTAGCACTTGCATTCTTGAAAATAATGTAATTTTAAAATCATAGTAATACAAATGAGGGATAATGATTACTAACTTTACATAATTTTTTGCACTATTTGATACAATGTTACAGAATTATGGTGCCTTCCTTGAGAAAGATGGAGGAGGGATTAGAGGTACAATCAAGCTCACTGGATTTAAAAGTGGAGATATAGATCTGTCAAAATCATTATGGACCTACCAGGTATGTATATAATGTTTGAGATCCTTACTAGAGCAAAAGGTAATACTAGATAACTAGTTTCTAATGGAAAATGCTACTAGATATAGTACCCTACACCTGTATGATCTTCGTAAGTAGACTAGTAAAGTTAGAATAAATACAGTAAGTAGAGTTCGATATTACTAACTTCAGTTTACTCATTTTTATCCTAGGTTGGGCTTCAGGGTGAGTTTTTAGAATATTACAGTGAAGAGAATGAAAATGCAGACTGGGTTGAATTGACTCATGATGCCATTCCATCCATATTCACATGGTACAAGGTACATATCTATGACTATGAGAACTATTGTATAATAAAATATAATAATGAAAGAAAATAGCTTATAGCTAATTTATATTTATTTTGTTAGAAATATAAAACCATCATGAGCCTCTATCCAATAGCTTAAGCTCCTAAGAGAGTTGGTCCTTGACATGGTTTCAAAAATCTTTATGACCAAGTCATTAGTTTGATCTTTGATGCTTCCATTCTTCTAAATAAGGAATTTACACGAGGTTAAATAGGCGTATACATTTTCCATGCTTCCAGCACTAAGAACTCTTTGCAAGGGGGTGTGGAAATCATTCATGAGTTTCTGCTAAACAGCTTAAATTTTTTGGAGAGTTGGTAGAGTCGGTCCTTTATAGATTTCAAATCTGACATTATTGCTAAGTTGCTAGGACCGGCCCAAGATGAGTTTTAACTTTAACATGCCCCCTCATAAGATGACCCTCTGGTCAGAACCAAGGATTAAACCTTTGACCGATGGGTAAAAGCGGCTCAAAATAAACGTCAAGAAGGACAAGCTCCCCAAAAGTGCTTAAGCTATTAGGTGATTGTAGACCTAAGAATGGCTTTATCACTAAAGATATCCATGACAAAATGTTATCGTCATCATTGTCATTATTGTTATTGACTTACCTGCAGTAGATAATGCATTTAAACCTGAATAATTTATGTAAATTTGCTAGTATTATACATCATGTACTCTGGACAAGATATCCTCTCTGTTCATGGCGCATCCATGCTTTTCCAAGCATGTAGTTCTGTTTTACTACTGACCTAGAAGTAATACTAACCACCTCTCTTTATTCAAGCAGACATATTTTGATGTCCCTGATGGCACAGATCCAGTTGCTCTTGATTTGGAAAGCATGGGGAAAGGTCAGGCATGGGTGAATGGTAACAACATTGGAAGATACTGGACTCGAGTTTCCCCTAAAGATGGATGTCAACAAGTATGTGATTATCGTGGAGCATACGATTCAGACAAGTGTTCGACTAATTGTGGAAAGCCTACTCAAACCTTGTATGTGGTCTTTAAATTAGCTAAAACTGTTGGTTTCATTTTACAACAAAAAACTTGAGTTATTGGTCAATAATCTGCACCTTTACATCCATTATGTGGACTTTAAAGTAGCTAAACCGTTGAGCTGCACCTTTACATCCATTATTGTACTACCGTGCACCTTTAATTTTGAGTTATTGGTCAATAATCTCCAGGTACCATGTGCCACGATCATGGTTGAGAGCATCAAACAATTTACTTATCATTCTGGAGGAAACTGGTGGAGATCCCTATGGGATTTCTGTCAAGTTACACTCGGCCAGAACAATATGTGCTCAAGTGTCAGAGTCCCACTATCCACCTTTGCAGAAGTTGGTGAACGCAGATCTAGTTGGCGAAGAAGTTTCTGTAAATAATATGAAACCTGAAATGCACTTACTATGCCAAGATGGACAAATAATTTCGTCCATAACCTTTGCTAGCTTTGGAACTCCTGGAGGTAGTTGTCAGAGTTTTTCTAGAGGGAACTGCCATGCACCTAGTTCAGTGTCCATAGTTTCCAAGGTAAACTCTACAAGAAGTAGCTTTTTACTTAACATAGCAAGGTACCTAGCTATGAATTGTGATAAAAAAGAGTAATGTATGGTGACAACTATTTAGGACAATTTTTAGACAACCACACTCACAAAGGTATGGTGGATCTCACACCTTTGTGAGTGTGGTTGTCTCAAATATTTGTCATCCTATCATTTCTTGATAAAAAAATTTGTACACCCCTCTTTGGAAAGATGCTCTTGGGTTTACCATGTATTAAGGAAGTAACTAGTGGATCAGTGTTCTTAAAAAGTGGCTATAGTGATGCTATAGTGCTATAGTGTAGTGAAAATGGAGCACACTGTTATGTTATTAATAATGGTTATAGTGGTGCTATAACAATTATAGCGGTGCTAATAGTATTCAGAGCAGGTTTTTAGCTATCTACTATCGATAACACTAGTCGATTTGTCAGTAGCTACTCCATACTTATTCATGCCCGATGCCTATATATCATTTTTTTGGGGGGGGGGGGGTGAGGGGGGATATAGTTGCATGGTTCACCCAAACCTAATTTTCAAGTGGCACTAAAATTGTCCTACGTGATCTTACCTAACTTAGGCTTGTAGACTCTCTTAAACTACTTTTTACGCTAAGGTTGTAGTTCTAGAGGCTCTAAATATATTTATCACGCTTTCAGGCTTGTCAAGGGAAAAAGAGCTGTTCTATTAAGATATCAAGCACAGTATTCGGAGGTGACCCGTGTGAGGGTGTTGTCAAAACGCTGTCTGTGGAGGCAAGGTGCACATCACCATCAAGTGATGGCTTCTTCAACTTTGAGGCTAAAAGCAGCTTTTAAAAAATGAGTTGGGTGTTAAGCAGGCACAGCCTTGCTCATCACAGTTGACCCTTAATTGTGTTCACTATCCATTGTTGTATAAATACGATAATTATGTAATGATTTATGGTACACTACAGATAAGAGGAAATGCTTGGTGTTTTGGCTTACGACGGTAAATAATTTCAATGTCAATATTCATGTCCTTGTGCATGCTATGGCACGTTCGATATCCGGGTAAATGACCGAAACATATTTGGGGTTTATTTTAAACATACTTTTTTGTTTGTGCGCCGACAAGCTTTTGAACTGTTTCCATGAATGCAAAAAAAGTACTCCCAAGAAAAGGAAATTATAAGGCTCGACAAAATAAGTCCAGAAATAGAACCCTACGAAATAAAGGGTGAAACTATAATATTTGTTTTCTTATGGAATTTATACGTCACCCAAAACAAGTACTTGATTGATGAATAGACTTACAACCCAATTCACATATCAATGACAGTCATGACTAGCACGACCATTTTTGGCTTGGCAAAATCGCTTCTGCACTTGAGAAAGTAAGCTCTCCCATAGATCAGAGAATGTCATGCTCATGAAGAAACCCTAGACAAGAATGCTAGCTAGGTTTCTCACTTCAAACGTCTGATCTTCTTTGTAGCATTAATAATGTTTTGGCCTATCTCCGGATGTTTCAACTTCAACAATTTATCAAGTTTAAGAGAAGCTTCAGGAAAGCAGCTATCCTCAATACATGAATCTGATTTGAGTGCGAAATGGACTTCATTGATGTCCTCATCAAGCTGGAGGGCAAAAATGTGGCTGAAAACCTGTGCAAAAACAGCAGAAATGAAACAAAAATAAATTGCTTAGTCATCAGTCTCTCGAGTATATTAAACACAATGCTTTCGCAGCATAAGGCATAGATAACTGTCAATATAAACGAAAATACTCAAGAACCAGAATTTTGTTGCCAAAATAATATGATAATGATTTTAATATAGTTGGATTATAATGTTGAATCATTATAATAACTACAGTTGTCCATTTTCAATATATTAGTTTTTATATGCAAATGGCAATATGTAATTAACTAAGCATAAAAATTAGCATAAAAGTTCTTCACATTTTCATTCAAGTTAAATGGATATAATGAACTGTCTCACATCAAAACAGAGGGAAAGCAAAACGAGAATATAGATATTTTATCAAAGCATTTATATTGAATCTCTAAATAGACAAGATACTGCTAGACCTCAAAAAGCTCAGCCCCAGATGAATATGAATGTGAATATCTGTTTTCACCTTTTTCATTTTCAAGAGAACCGTGTCCTTGATGGCTTGGGACCGGGTTACCAAATTGACAACGAAGAGACCTTGATCCAAAAGTTTATCCTTTACAATCTCAAGAAAAGGCTCGTCTACAAAATCTGGAGCAGGGCATGCCATTCCAGAGCTGTAAACAATATGCAATGAATAAGCAGGATTTGTTAAAATCATAGACAATGGCATTGTCTGATAATCCTTTAAGAGCCTAATAAATTTTCTCTTGATCATTAATGTAATAAATCAATTCACCTTGGGTCTGAAGAGTCAACATCAACAATAATTATATCGACTTTTGATGTTCCTACACTTGAATGAGACGTCTCTAAACTCCCATTTGAAGGAGACTCGGTATTACTTTCTTCATGAATCTGAGCTGCTGCAAAACTGGTAACACCTCTGACAAACTGGATTCCATCAGCTATATGCACCTGGGTTCCCAAAATAATGAGATTTAATAATGGACACAGTTGTGACCTCCCTATGCCGAGACTAGTTCATGAAAGTGGTAAATCATACTGTGGATCGATCAGTCTTTAGAACACTGGTCCCCCTAATATAAAATTGAACTTAATTTATCAGCTGTTACCACATTATCATTCTTCACATGTTCACATATTTAAATCAGTGTAAGAAATTGCAAATTTTTTTTTTTTAAAAAGATTGAAATATTGATTTGCAACATTCAAAATTGTCTGATTCAAAGCAGGGATAGAAATCTTTTCCTTAAAGATATTTAATAATTCATGTGGTATTTACTTTAATGAAATTTAGTAATCTGGCTTCACTTCTTTGGTTCATTCTAAAGTTAGATTTGGAGGGTTTCTTCATGATTTTTGGGTGTTTAATAAAACCCTAGATATAACGATTAATGTTAAGCCCCCAGGTTTTTCTTCTTTTATCCTCTCCAACTTTGATTCTTTTCACCCCTTTTTAAAAACCAACCTGGTAATTGTATGCTAAGGCCTTACGTACATGGAAAGGTTTCAAATGATATATAAATCTGACAAAAGCTTGAGAAGAGAAGCACGGGTATGTATGTTTAACTACCTTTAAGCGTTTATCCTCAAGAAAACCGAAGTAGTACCTTGCAATATCAACAATTGTGGGGTCTAACTCCACTGCCTGTAAATATAAATATTGAGATATGATGTCATACAAAATCATTCTGAAGAATAAACCATCTTGGATCCCGGCCCGACAGGCATTAGGTCTGAAATCTAATTTATTTCCTCCCACAATGACGGGTAAAAAATTACCTCGATTTCCAAAAAGGGGATACATCCATGAAGAAACATGGGAAGTAAACCTGCTCCAAGACCTATTATTACTGCTTTGACCTGAGATGCAACACATGTATCAGCTATAATGATCAGTAAAAGAATGTTTTAAAGCATGCCAAGAACACTAGAAACAAGTTAATTTGGCATTTACTTATATTTCGTAATAACAGCTGATTAAAAATTGTGTGTATTCAGTTATCAAGCATACAAGAGAAAAATTCACAAAAAAAGAAGGAATTCTTGGTAAAAAAAATTATATTTCCAGATTGTACATCATTAGCCACTTGCAACTTCCTTTCTCGTAATTCTCCTGAACTAAAACAGGAAGTACTAACCATTTTCCCACTTGATGCCACAGTTTCCATGTAAGAAGAAATTAACATGAATCCTGAAATAATTCCAGTATGATAGGAACTAGTAAGGTAGCCATGATAGACTGTCAACTGGTTCCTTGCTTCTACAACATCAGGAAAAATAGTAAGGGAGTTACTAGACAATTTTATTTGAACAAAGCAAAAGGAATAATTTCGAAATAGTAAAAACCCTCTCTCTAATAATGGAATTAAAAACATTTCTATGAAAATTCAACAAATGCTAAAAATGGAGATCATTTTCATCAAAACCATCTTTTGAACAAGAAGGGCCCAAAAGGGTCAATAATGAATAAAAATTAGCATCATTTCATAAAACGGTTAACAGATTAAAAGGAAAAAAAAAAGTGTAGATCAGTTTAACCATGGATTCAAAAGAACAGACTCAATGTAGCATTATAAAATCTGATGCCAAAATATTTTACAAGAATTCCGTGTTTCACATGACACACTTCAGATCATCATGTGAGCAAAGTCTAATTGAAGACTACGCCAAATATTAATCAAACAAGGACAGAAGAATGGCAACAATGTTTCGAAAAGCACATTTTTTATGGTTAAATGAACAATTTTCAAACAGCCTCCCAATGACTCTACATCAGCTACACATCGGAAGACATTTCCAACCTGGCACTAACCTGGCACTAAGTTTTGCCTATCATCAGCAGCAAATGAAGCACAGGCAAAAATGTACAATTATGTTGCTAAACGCAACAATGTCTACGACACTTTTTTGTTAGGAAAGAAATTTTATTAGATTAAGATTTGAGAAAATACAATAAGAAGGATCCTTATTCCTCTTAAGCATATAAAATATGTTAGATTGAACAAACTAACAGAATTTCATAAGATTCTTTCAGCATCATACAAGAGAATTGCATCAGCAAGGAGCATTGAACTGGAAGGCAAAAGAAAAATAATTACCAGCACTTCGTTTCAGAGATCCACTTTTCCTAGATTTAGAAGATGGGTTGGTTTTCTTCCTCCCTGTCTCACCAACCACATTGGTAGGAGAACTTTCATATTTTAGCAGAGCTTCAGATTGCACCAGATTTGCAGCTCTCTCAAATACAAGGCGACGAAACACCAACTCTCTAGATGGAAAAACACAACTGACTTCACTATCAACATTTTCATAAACTACATCTTCAACAACAATTGATCCAGTTAACAAAGATGAGACCTGTAAAACACAGATAATTATTGATGATATGACGAGAACATGAGGAATATTTAAAATCGAGTAAAACATTACGAGAATGAGCATCCATGTAAAACATGGAAATCACAAAATCAAAGATGTGAATAAGACCATTCTTTCTTATTGATAAAAACAGTATTTATTGAACGAACCCCTGCTATGGCTTCCATAAAGCAGGGGATAAAAGGATAGGGGAAAAAGTGAGAACATTAGCTCCAAAGAACCCTTCTTTCCCTCTAAAAATAATGAAAAGCCCCCAAGGAAATTGAGGGATAAACACCATAAAAAAGAAGGTAGGTATGGAGTTAAGGATGGTGTTTCTTGTAGCATACTAGAGTTAACAGCACCAATGTTTTTTTAGTTTTTACATATACACTAGTAGTCTAGTAATACTATTCAAAAAGTTTTAGCCCCACATTATTTGCATATGTATGTCTTGAACGGAAGAGAGTTTTATGTTGGTTGAGAGTATCAAATATTACATCTCCATAGATACCAGGCAATCCAATAATACGTGATCCAAATCAGATTGTTAAATTGTATCCTCTTCTCTCATACTGTACAATTACAATACAAGCATTGACAGCAATCCCACTTAAAGAATCACGCAGTTATCATAAACAGCATCATGTGCATTATTACTAACCTGATGAACAATGTTTTGTTCCTTGATCCCGTCACTTGCCATCATGAAACTGTAGACATATATTCAAGAATTTATGAGACAAGCTGTAATTCATGGAGTGTATAAGGATGAGCTACAGCATCTATAAAAAATGACTTAGGATATACTAGTAAACAAACGCAATAGGTATAAGTTACAGACGGTATTTGAGCTGCATTCTCATTTTCTGCAGGTTCCAACTGTTTAACCAATGGAGATAAATCTTTCTGAAAAGGGATAACAAACTCATGTTAGTAAAAAGCAGTGCAGTTAACCTATTAGAATGGCATGTTCCAATTTCCATAAAGCATAAGATGTTTCTACCTGAATCTCATCCATGCTGGCCTTTGTATGGCTGCTGTCCAAGAAAACCTAAAGTTGCAGAGAAGCACCAATTATAAACTTAAAAATACTCAAACACCAGAACATTGTAAATGCAAAAGTTGTTATGCTAATAACATAATACCATTATGAGACGAGCTGCATTTGAACTTTTGACTACCATCCATTGTCCTTCTTCAGAAAAGAAAAGCCATTCACGTGCACGAGTCTAAAATTTAACACATTCAAGAAGAATAATTGCCTAATTTAGAGCAAGGTGTAGATTGCAGACAGATATGTAAGCATCATGTAAGCCTTCCGTGCAATCTTCCCCAAAAATGAATATTGATACACATGTTAATCGAAAAAAGAAACGACGAAAGGAAAATAAAGGAAGGAGGAACATACAACATGCTGGAACAGATAGAAACTCCTTCCATCTGCCAACTAACGAACTAGTCTATAAAATTTTATAAGAAGGGTATAAGCATATTTAAGAACATCCTAGATGCACAATTTACTACATCTGAACAAGCATTCAAAGACCAAACAAATACGCTTTGATCATTTCCAGTATGAACAAGGTTGAGGCCACTAAGACAATAACAACTAAATCTTTTCCGACTAGGTGGGTTGGGCTAAAATGGTAACTTCACGATTCTTAACCCTAACATTACGGGTACCCCTAGGATTACTGAGGCCTACAAGAATAGAAATTAAAAACATTTTTTCTCAGATAATTTGAAAAAAACAAATATGTAATTGGCCATAATTATTCCCTCTTTAAACAAATATATTCAGCAGCAGAGCAGCTGATTCTAACTAAATGCAAATATGCAGTTAGTCGTGATTCTATTTCTTCAAACAACAATCTTCCATTTATTCATTTGTCAACACTGCAGCACAAGAATCTGAAGTGAAGGATCACAAAATCATTGTGAAATTCAAGAACGATAATGCCAAGAGAACTTTTATTCTTGATATATCAAGTCAGAAGGAATGTCAAGTTAGAAGGAATGCAAGAACAAAAAAACCAGAAGGGATCTCTGCTAGGACACACCTTAGGCACAATGAAAACGCCACAGTGATACTTAAATGGGTCAGATCGTTCCTCAGCATCAAGAACTACAGCTCTATAAGAGAAAACAGAGCACCCTTGTCCACCCAAAGTTAGCTGCAATCGTCGACCCTGGGAAAACTTTGTCAGTTCCCCTTGCAGATCTTCTAGAGAGTATAATATATCAGAACTACTGGAGTATTTTTCACGAATTTGATTCTCATTTTGAAGAGCTTCATGGAGGCCAGATGCCTAGCAAATGAGGAAATGAATCAAATAAATGACAATCAACAAATATGTTAGAACATCTTCAAAAAATCTTAGAAAATTTTAGAATGTTATGCATATATTATAAGATTAATTAATCGTCTAATTGAAGACCAACCTTAGGAATTAGCCTGAATTTCATTATGTTAACTAAGCGCCTATTTGGTTTCTATTTCATTTCCTGTTTTCGCTTCTCATTGTCAATATTAATTACAAAGTTGCCACCTTGTTTTCATTATGTTTCCGATTTTTAGGATTTTGTAAAGGAAACTGTAAAAAATCTACTAATCACCGTTCCCTTCACAAAATCCTAAAAATAGGAAATATAATGAAAACAAGGTAGCGACTTTGTATTTAAAATTGAAAAGCAAAACAAATCCTAATCTATTTTCTCCAACTTTGATTAGGGATATGAGTCTTCCATAGGGGGCTCTGGGTTTATATTAGTACTACGATACGAGTACTTGATCTAAATCTTTGTATAAATAGGTACAATGCCAATTATTTAACCTCTTTAATCCAATCTCACAGTATCAGATCCTCTTTAATCTCTTCCCCCCTTCCCTATCTAGACCCATATAACTTTAACTCAAAAATACACATCCTCAGTAATCATAACATTTAAAGCCCAGTCTACAGTACTATATCAGCAGCTAACAAATGCTGCATGACCATCCATGAATCCTTATTTTAAGAAACCACTCATGTCAACAAAAAATCAAACAAAAAACCACCATAATTGGGCCACAAATTCTACCTGTTCCGAATCACAGTGAAGAGAAGAAGTACGAAGTAACGATGTAATTTGGTGCAACAAAGTAGATAGCTCCTTCTCCACAACTACCATAAATGTTTGAAGACTAGATTTATCAGAAGACTTCATAGGTATGGCATCAACACTCATTTTCCAACCAAGTCGAAACTTCGAAAAAAGTAGACCTGAAAAAGCATTGACACTCATTTATCTTGCAGCCATCCAAACCAAAGAAAAATGCAGAACCAGTTCCAACAGATCATTTCATTTTAGAGTAACAAAGCTCCCTGTCCAAGTGCAATACAATCACTTCAAAAATAAATTTAGTATAAAATGGCTTCTGTGATAACATGTTTCTTTTTCATGATAGAAGGGGTTTTGTGCGAAAAAAGTTGAGAAGGGTCAGAAGCACATAAATTATGACTCCTCTTTTATGTGAGCTTGGAAGGTGGATGATACATGGATAAACTCCAATTAAAGGTATCTGATGTACATTATGCAAAAACAAATACAAAAGAAATCACCTATTTAGTATCGTGTTGCTACCATGATGAGAAAGTGATGTTTCCCATGATTGGAATGAGTTGTGCCTAGCCTAAAACAATGAAGGGCTCATGGGACTTATAGAGAGAAACTAGACACTATTCAGGAAGCATATTCTATGCAAGAGTTTTATTTGAATTTCCAACTATAAAACTTTGTTTGCGGCAAAGATGACAAACCTTCAGAAATTAAAGTAAACAATATGTAATCAACTCAAAAGTCAAAACACCATCAGAGACCGTAATTGTTCTCGATTAAATTTTCTACATAGCACAAATTAGTCGTTAATTATGAAGAAACAAAAATTGAGGACACTTACCCAATACATGAGATTCGGCCAAGGTAAGGCACAAAAATTTTCCTCCCGGCTTCAAAACTCTCTTCACCTGGAAACATGAATCGTGCTAAGTTAACAAATAAGGAATAAACGTTCAAACCACATTGCTAATCAATCTTTATATCATTTTTAAAGGAACAAGAAAAAAAAATATATCCTAGAAACCTCTGAAAGATACTGGCTTCCCAGCTTCGGGCCAAGCTCCGGCTCCATCAAAGCATCCAATCCACCTTTATCAATAACGGCATCAAAAGTTTCCTCTTCAAACTGCACCGCATTTTCAAAGAACGACGCGATTAAAAACCAAATTGCGAAAATAATAAGCTGCAACTGAATTCGAACAGGTTGCAGAAGTGCAACATAGATAATATGAAACCTAACCTGCATGGCGGTCATATCCATAATGCGCCAGCGCATTTGGGGGCGGAGGCGGACGTTGCGGCGGAGCATATCAGAGATTACGACCTTGGAGAAATCAATGTTGGTGACGGCGGTGTAGCCGGCGTCGTAGAGGTGCTCGGAGAGGCGGGAGTTTCCGCATCCGGGGACGAGGAGCTGAGGGGGAGGGGCGGCGCCGTCGCCATGGAGAGGGAGGTTGGAGAGGAGAGGGTCACGGAGTTGGGGCCACTCGCCGTACCACTCGAAGGGTTCGTCGTTGCCGCGAATAGTGAAGAACTTGTCCCAGTTGTCTTTGCTGGTGAAGTCCCCTAGAGCTTCTAGAAGATCATCCGCTGTTGCTGATGCACCCTCCTTCGACTTCGATCCCATTGCTTTTACTCTATTCTTCTTCTTCTTCTTCTTCCGTGGGGTGCTTAGTTATGCTCCCGTAATTTGACTATTATATACGAGTATATATATTATGCCTACAATTCGGCTTCTGTTTTTACCTACAACTAGGTTTTTTTTGAAGGAAAACACCTTTTTGGACGATTTGGGCTCCTAAAATTCTTTTTCTTAATTTATTTTGTTCTACAGTATTTAATTACTATAAATTTGGTCTTTTATTTTTTATATTGATTTAATTATCTATATTTTAAATTGGTATCAGATTAATTATACTTAAAAAATTAAATAATCATAAAGAAAATCCAAACGAACAAATTAAAATATGATATAAAGATAAAAAGGTCAACTTAATATAAAAAAAAATAGGAGACAAATTGGTAAATCAAATAATACTATTAACATTTTTTAACTACACAATATTTCATTTATAAAATAAATTATATTAGCATGGTTTTTTTTTTTTTGGCTTAAACAAAAATACTTGAAGAGTTTAAAATATATGTTATGTGTACAAACTTGATTATAACACATTAAACAAGTTGTTGAACAAATGATAAATAGTTTGGTCTCTATGAGGATAATGATACAAGTTTAATTTTTAAGAAATACACTTATAAAGAAGAGAGCATCTGTTATTAATGTCCTATTTTTTAAAATTGTGAGAGAAATGCTTCTAACACTTTTTTTTATATAAAAAAATTTGATCACGTCACATATTTCACTTCAATACCATGATAAATTTAATATGAATTATGTGTTATAATTTAATTTATTTATGTTAATATGAGTTTTAGACACCAAAATTTATTTAGATTACCATAACAAACTCTTTAGATTATATTAAAGGGATATTTTAAAGTCCTCAAGAAAATTGGTAAGTTTTCAAAACTCAACACACAAGATACGATTAAATTCAAACGTGTAAAGAGGGAGATAACTAAGTCCCATATTAGTTAGGGGAGGACAACGAAATGTGTTTTATAAAAGTGTGAATGTCTAAACATCATTTTGATTGCATTTATTTGTATTATTTGTTATAGGAGACATAAATATAAGAAAATGGAGAAATAAAATTTTATTTGGTTATGAAAAAATTTACAAAAAATTATGTTACCTCAATTTTGTTAAAACATGGGACATGAACAAATACATAATTTTAATAAAATTATAAACGAGTGATAATAATATTTAAAATGTATTTTAAATTATTTATCATATAAATTTTATCTTATATATCATCACAAAATAAAATATATGTTGAATTATAAAAAAATTATACACTACCATATAATTATATATTAATAAATTAATAAATATAATTAAATTAATTAACTATCATACCCACTATTAAAAAGTCATCCGCTGTACTAACGGGGGTTGGTCCAAGTGGTAAGCGGCTTAGTTCGAGACCTTGTGTACGCAGTTATCCCCGCTATAAGACTAACCCGCCATAGTCAGGTGCGTGACCCGGGTCGACCCAGATTAGTCAAGGCTAAGTTCCAATACCAGGCAGACAACCTAAAAAAAAAATCATCCGGTGGCACCCATTTGTGTACACGTAGACGTTTTTTTTTTTTTTTTAATTAACATAATCATGTGACTCTCTTAACTCTTTAAGTGAAGATTAACTTCCCAGTCCCCACCCTCCTATTTTTCTTTTCTCACAAGCTCTGACCATCACCCACAGTAGCCACCACCGGCGATAGCATCAGCGCGGCGGCGGCGGTGCGATTTCTCGGTCCTCTTCTCCGGTAAGTCGTTGGCCTCTTCTCCACAGCGGATCTTTCTCGTCTACGGTTAGTGACACATCCCGCTCAGTAATCCACGCCCCCTCACGTAATTTTTTTCCCCCAATTTTGATGTCTTTTGATGGTTCTTTGTGGTTGCTACTTGCTAATTGGTTTGTGTTCATAGATTTCGAATAAGTTGTAGCTGTGTGTCTTTACTCTTTAGAACGAAAGAAAACGAAAGAGCTTATTATGGCTTTGGTAATTGGTAGGTTTTTTAAACCTTCGATTCTAATCATTCTAATTTTCATTGTTGGTATACTTTATTCGCAAGATGGGAGAGCTGGTTGCTGAGAAACATGTTCAATATATATTATCAGTTGAAAAGGTGTGCTTCCCAGTCATACATTCTTTCTGAGAAGGAACGAATAAAAATGATTATTATTATTATGATTATGATTATTATTATCATTATCATTATCGTTATCGTTATCATTATCATTATCATTATACATTATCATTATCATTATTATTAATTTTTTTTTGTTGCTTTTTTTTTTATGACATTCTTTTTCCGGATTCCAGAGGAAAGATGATTTTGAATCTGTGGTGATGGAGCATCTAAGAATGAATGGGGCATACTGGGGTTTGACAGCTTTGGATCTGCTGGGAAAGCTTGGCACTGTGGATGTTGATGAGGTTGTTTCGTGGATAATGAGTTGTGAGCACGAGTCAGGTTGTTCAATGATTTATTTGTTCCTTTACTATCAAAATTAGAATTATGGTAGAAACTATTGGCAAAGGTAGTTTCTTATCTAATCAGATATGTTTATGCAGGGGGATTCGGCGGAAATGTTGGACATGACCCACACATCCTGTATACACTAAGTGCTGTGCAGGTGTTGGCTCTCTTTGACAAGATGGATGTTGTTGATGTAGATAAGGTGACAAATTGTATCCTTTGACATGCATATTCCCTAACTTTGAAGGTTTTGTATTCACAAGGGTTTTTGCTGTATGACAAGAGATGCTGCTCTTTTTCATAAAAATTCAGTAATCACTGTGTTCCTGCTTGCTTATCAGAATGCTTTAGGTGGCCATCATGCTTCCTTAAATATTGTTTATAAATGGCTTGATATGTTTTATAGAAAAAGGAGCTTGATAAAAATGTCTTCTGTTGTCATTTGTGATAGAGTTTGACTGATTAGTTGCTAAAACTAAAATTACAATAGTGAAACTTATAGCATGCTTGGATTTGATTACTTTTGGAGAAATAGTTTTTTTTTGTTCTCCTTCAAAAGTTTTGTCAGAAAGATTTTGAGTAAAAGCTTTTTCAACAGAAAATAAGTTAATTGTACTAAATATTAAGTTATAAACTATACTGTATCTTGTGTTTCTTAATATTTATGTCAGATATTGTCAGCCTGCAAAATGAAGATGGATCTTTTTCCGGCGATATGTGGGGTGAAGTTGATACACGGTATTTTTTCCAAGATTCCTTTCTGATTATTGAGCATATATGATATTACTGTCTTTTTTATTAACATCCAGAGTTATTTGTCTCAGGTTCTCCTATATTGCTATTTGTTGTCTGTCAATATTACATCGTTTGGATAAAATCAATGTGGAGAAGGCTGTGAAGTACATTATAAGTTGTAAAAATATGGATGGTGGTTTTGGTTGCACACCAGGCGGGGAATCTCATGCTGGACAAAGTATGTTACATATAATTCATGATCTTAACACAAATGTTACTTGCTTAATGTTCTCAAACTTTGATTCCCTCTGAGGTTTATATCATTTATTTCCTTTCTTTGTGAAGGGAGTAATTTATGTGCTCATGGCATAGTATGGCTCTGTTGTTAGAAGTTATGGATACAAGAATCTGTTCTCTCTTATGCAACACATTAAGAGGGGCTAAAATAAGTATTTTCATCAAGAGAAATTTTCTTGTGTTTAGATCTTGAGGTTAGGGTGTACTGGAGATAAATATCATATTTAAAAGTCATCTTACTTATAAGTTAATGTTTTCCTGATTGATAAATTAAATATTGCGAGCATCACTCTAGTCCTTATGCTTCAATAGTAGCTGTTTGGTGCTCAATAGAATGAAATCAGTTAAACACTTGAAGCCTCCATGTAAGATATTGCTTTTTCTTATTGTCAGTTTTCTGTTGTGTGGGAGCCCTTGCTATAACGGGATCACTAGATATGGTTGACAAGGACCTACTTGGTTGGTGGTTGTGTGAGCGACAAGTTAAATCGGGAGGTCTGAATGGGCGTCCTGAGAAACTCCCTGATGTGAGTAAATCTTTTCAACCTTAGATTTATTGTTTTAACGTTTAAATGCTCTTAATATCTTTCTCAGTTTCTTACTAGCTTTTGGATCATCCCAGGTCTGCTACTCATGGTGGGTTCTTTCTAGCCTGATCATGATCGATAGGGTTCATTGGATTAGTAAGGAGAAACTTATAAAGTTTATCTTAGACTGCCAGGTTAGTTTAGATGATCAGTTTATACGTTTATAGATAAGCATGTTCTTGTTCCTTCTTTTGGAGTATTAATGGTTCGCGAGCTTAATATTCTGAAATATTGTGTGTTGAAACTGTTAGGACACAGAAAATGGTGGAATTTCAGATAGACCAGATGATGCTGTGGATGTCTTTCATACATACTTCGGGGTGGCTGGTAGTTTACCTTGATTTTTTTTTTTCCTTTTTTTTGTTCGATTTGTTATTGATATATTTATCAGTTATTGTGCTAAAATCTTATCATCTGCGTTTTCCTTGGTTGGTAGGGGAACCTCCCCACCTTTCTCCCTTTCTCGTGCATTTAGATGAACATAATTTGGGAATGCCAGTATAAGTGACCACTTCATTCACTCACCCTGTTTCATAAGGAGAGACGAAAAGCCATTCTTCTGATGCATCCTAGTGTTTTCCATTGCCAGTTTTGTGTTCAGATAAAAATAATTGGTTCAATTAGCTTCTGATGACACATTACAATTGGATATGTAACATGCTATTCTATTTTCTCTTGAAATTGGTTGGAAGGTTTGAAGTCGGCAGATATGTGAATGATAAGGCATACCGTTTTTCGACACTTCATATTATTATGTTGTTATCTCCCCTANCCCCCCCCCCCCCAACCACATAGAATGGGATGTAACTTGGGAATCCCTATTTATTCTTTCCCACAGCACAACACAATTGCTTCTATTAATGTTATCACATTCTTTTCCTACAGTGGACTAAGGATGCTAAAGCGAAAGTTTTATTTGTTCTTGCAGGACTTTCACTTCTTGAATATCCTGGTGTCAGACCAATAGATCCAGCTTATGCTTTACCTGTTGATGTTGTAAATCGGATTTTCTTTACTAAATAAAGGCTTGGAGTTCAACCACCGTTGTTGTTCAGTCTTTAACTGTCTTAAGTTTAGACTCTTACTCTTGGGAGTTAGATTTAGTGTTAATTTTTCCCCCTAGTTTAATATCATATGATTTGTAATTCTCCTTTGTAGTTTAAATTTATTTTTCTATGAATTACATTCTGCACATGTTCTGGTAAAATTATAGTGATACGACATCTAAAGTTTGGTCATGATTATGATCGACCAATTTATGTCACTACATAGAAATTGACTATTGTTATTGGCGACTTTGTTCCTTTCTTAATAGTAGTGTTTTCTCTTTATTAAGCAAACACAGGACATTTTTTTTTCCACCGAATATAATTCCAACCTTTAAACAGGTTTTCTATTTGACTGACGTCAATATGGATAGCGTTACGGTTTCGATTTACTAAAATCCAAAGTTAATAATACATTCCTGATAGTTTCTGCTAGGCAGATTCATCATAAATACAACTGAAATATAACTGTGATTCGAGGACATTATGTTCTTGTCATCAGATTCGAGGGCGCCATCACTAGACCATCTTCTGTGGAATAGGAGAATCATAAGGGACGCCACTCTGTCCAGTGCCAGTTGACAAACATCTTCATGCATCAGTGCTGCTGGGGACAAGGCTGTGTAGGTGTCTGCTGTTGCTGCTCCTTGGTTCTCATGCTCGTAGAGGTCGAAAGTGAGAATGACATCGTCCGAGTAAGACTTTTTGGTGCTCGAAACCACTTTTTGATGCCGATGCATCATGAAAATGGGAGAGGACCTTCCAATCAGCTCAACTAGATGCACTGCATGCACAACGATAGGGCGTTCTGATGTTGGACAACAAAGGCCAAGGAAATCTATTATAGCAGTTGTATGGTATCTTTTATGAATGCAAGCAAGTATTCTCAGGTCTGAGCCTGGTTTTAAGCTCATGATGTTCCTTTTCTGATAGCTAGCGTATTTTCTTGATGGATCATACAAAAACTTCACCAACCATTTCACCACGGATGCTATGACCATTATGCTGATCATCATCTCTGCATAAGTTTTGCCAGTAATAACCTGCATGCATGCATACATACACACACACACACACAAAATGAAATGTAAGATCGCATTTATGTATATAATAATTGTAAGACTTGTTCAAACATGACGTGAGATTTATGGTTAAGAGTAGTACCATTCCATCATATAAGCGGGTGTACAAGCAGAGTTCAACTATGCCTTTGCAGTTCAAAATGAGGGCAAGAACCAAAGCATCCAAGAAGGGCAGGTTGCAAATGATGGCAGTTACAATACATGTGATTATTTTGACAAAGTGGGTGAAAACAACAAACAAACCAACCATTAAGGCTGAAGGCGATGCATCCACCAGCGAAAGATCCGCCTTCATCATGCCGCAGGTCACAAAAATTGGCAAGAAGAAACAGTTGCCAAAAAAATGAAGTTTCTTAACCAATGCAGACCCTAATGGGGGTCCTTCTGGCACGGCCAACCCCAAAACAAAAGCTCCTAGGACGAATTCTTGCCTTATTTTGTTTGCAGCATAACCTTAAAGCAAAGACCATTATAATGATCATGTAGATGTAACCATCCTTCACAGATCTTCCTTCTGGGGTATGTTTGATGATCCAAAACATCACCGGAAGATTAATGGAACAAAGACAACCACGGCAATCAATGATGTCAGGCAGAATACCCTCCACTTTGGGTCAGTAAATTTTATGGCAGTGATGGTACTTGAACAAGTTAAGGTCACCACATCACTTAGCAACACCGAGGACAGCGCCAACCTTCCGAGCTCAGAGTTAGTGATCTTAAGCTCATTGAGGAGGGATGCAATGACTGCAAATGAGGCAGCAGTGTGTGATCCCACTACAACAGGAAGATCAAACAATTGTTTCCCCGTGGATTCGCGTATCTCCGGAGACACGTTGAGCGCTATTGGGATACAAATGAGTATAGGAACAACCAATCCAATCAGTGCGATGGTCCATGCCTTGTGTCCAACCCTTGCTATCATGCTCATGTCCATTTGTACAGCAGCTAAGAAGATGTAAAGTACATAACCAAGAGATGATATGGATGCAAGCGTGTCTTGGCTTCCAAATGGGAACAGCAACTTCTTGAACTTGTCCACTGTCTCATTTTGAATTGAAGGACCTAGAATTATGCCTGCCTGCAAAAATGGATACAATTTTTTCTCAGACATGTTGCTAGTTATGAAGAGATTAATGAGCTTTCTATATGAGTTGAAGGGGTCATGGAATTAGATTATTTGTATAAACTACATGCAACCAAGGGTAACAAAAAATTGTTTGTAAGTTGAGTAATGTTACGTAGTAAAAAAAATATATTTCAGAAACTATTATTGGATGAAAATTATGAAATAAAGACATAATTCGCTCGGCTATTCGAAAAAATATATATTGTTTTACTTTTTTCATATATCTTGGATTGGTTTTAGGCTTGTTATGCCGATGATATGAATGGAAAACCTCTCTAAAATGTTTTCCCTTATCCTACGACAAATTTGAGTTTTATTTTGTTCTCTATTGCTGTAAAAAACATAAATTAACAATGTGAGCCAGGGAAATTTGTCATTAAGATAAGGCTTGGGCTCAAACATAGGAATTATGTAAAAGGAGAGTACTTATACCATCATTTGTGAAATAAATACAGGCAAGTCCAAGAACTTGAAGAAGAACTGGCAGAGTTGGGTGACAGCATAAATCACAAGCACCTGCAACTCATAAACCGGAAGCGAAGACTTCATTGGAGTCCTGCCATCACCCCA
The DNA here is from genome assembly GCA_003254905.1 of Nissolia schottii. NCBI lineage: Eukaryota > Viridiplantae > Streptophyta > Magnoliopsida > Fabales > Fabaceae > Nissolia > Nissolia schottii. The sequence goes on along the minus strand of QANU01087068.1, from coordinate 527,242 downwards.
TATGCCATCTGAAACAATAGGGGGTGGAGCAACAAAGCAAACTTGGTAGATGGATTCATTGTTTTTTATAACTGCATAATATATACTTTCATTTGTATGTAATTCCATTTTTTGTTCACAATACAAGTTCCTCCCAGAGAGAGGGGGGAGGAGATAGATTTGAGAATCAAAATTCTATACATATAGGAAGCAAGATGACTCGAGCTATACAGGTGTGATTGTACATTTTGTTGTCACCAGGTTTTTTTTGCTTTTAGAATGAGCATGTTTGACTTTGTATTTCACAACTCACAATTTAAGCTTCAATATAACAGACAAGATTAACAACTAATTAGCCAAATTTTAATTTCAATTATATTATAGAAAACACCATTCAGTCCCATAAATAACTTCAATAGGTTAAAGTTTTTATTGTAATATATATCTGCTTGAAACGGAACATATCATGAAGTTGAGATCATAACAGTATTTTATATAGATATGGTTGAAATATGTAACTGTTGTTTATAACTAGACATCTTATATATTTACAATAGCTAAATTTGTATGTGTTAAGAAAAAAGATATGAAATATTCTTTTGAAAGACTGGTGTCTACTAAAATTAGACATTTTAATTTTTTTTTAAAATAGAATAAAATGCGTGGTTGTATCATGCCTCAATTCATTGTAATTCATGGAGCATGCAGCTTTAGCACCAAGCACTAGCTTTGTAAAAGCAATTTTCTCAAACTTAGCTAAATTCTTTTCGGTTTTTCAATCTACGCTTGTTTTTCAGTCAGTTTTTTACTTTGCCATCATTTTATATACTTATTTTCTTACATGATTAGGAATTTTTTCTATTCTTTATATTTTGGTTTTATCGTTCCAAATTATTTAACAAGCTAATTTGAATTTTTTTTTATTGTTTGTTCTTGTTTCTACTCAAGTTTATTCTGGGTGAAGTATTTCAAAGAATGAGAATGATTTCATTCATTGTGGAAAGTATGCAGTTTTGCATCTTTCGAAGTGTTTGCTAAATCGTTGACCATCAAAATTGGGATCCTATAATGTTACATGTAAAATTGAAACATGTATTTACACCTTCAACATGTATAACATAACAGTAATTGCAGCAGCTAGGAGGAGGCAACAGAGATCTGCTTCTATTGTCTTGGCATCATAACAACCAATTGCAGCTCGCGTAGTTGGCATAACTTCACTGGATCTTTGAATATTGTGACCTCTGCTACATTGTTTTCCTTTATTGCCACAAATGCAATGCTGAAAGATTCACCTTTATCCATTGCAAACTTCCATTCTCTTGTTGATATGTGGAACCAGTCTTTTCTTGCGGATCTGGTTGCTTTAACTTCAATGAACTCTCTATTGGTCTCCTCCCCAATGACCAAGTCATATGGAAGCCCGGATTCCTCAATTTCATTAACCCACTTTACAGCATCCTTGCCAACTTTCTCAACAAAGTATTTGCATGCAAGACGTTCGCCTAATAGGCCGGTTGCCTTTGCTTGTGCTGCATCAAAGGTGCCGGCTTGAAGCCGGTCTCTCATGCTAAAAGCTGATGATGAGCTCGGCTGAGCTTCATCCAGAGCTTCCCCTAAAACAGGATCACATCCAGCAAGGAGAGCAGAAGCATTCGGCTCAAAATCATGGTTGGATTGATCCTCCAAGTTGTCGTTTTCTTGCAACACTAATGCCACTGAACTTGATGCCGGATCATCTTTAATAGTCCAATCGACAGAAACTGATCCTTGCTCGGCACAAACAGGTCGAGCAGTAACGCTTTCAGGATTATCATCCTTCACTTCAGAAAAGTTGCTAATATGGGCAGCTTGAGTCTTCAAGCCCTTGGCACGGGCATAATTAAAATCTGGTGCAGTTTTCCAATCAGCAGGCGGCCAGTTTGAGTTTACTCCAGCCTTCCTTCTTGGAAAGATGTGTTCATTTATCGATGGCACATGGTCTGATGGCACGTGATCTATGGGTTGCAACAGGTCGGTCTCTGCCGGTGGCGACACAGAAGATAGTTCCCAAACAGATTCTCCATCTGGGAGTTCAGGAACCTTTTGGCTATTCAATATTATAAATTCCATTTGGTCCTTAGAATACCCAATTTCTGCCATGGTTGTTATCATATGAAGGAAATTTGCCAAGTGCAATTCAGAAGTCCCACCAATTAATAAACTAGAAAGCTCCATAAACAAGGAATGATAATCTGATTCTTGGGTGGTGTACAAGATATTTTCCTGTAAGCAACATAAACACACACACACATTTATAAGGATAAAGTCAGGAAGGGAAGCTTCATAGCAAGACAAAGTAGTGATCTGCAGTAAGAAGCTAAGCTGTGATGTGCAGTTATTAAGTTATTTTATTATTTTTTTAATTTTTTCTTTTTAGGCAAAGTGATTGCTTGATCTGTTTAAAGAATAAAATCACCAATGCTTTCAATCAAATAGTCTAATGATACAGTACTAAACTTATAAATCACTTGAGTTCATGATGATATAGACTTGAGAGTATAATTATGTCAAGGAACTTGTTCCGTCAATCCAAAAAGCATGGAACTTTTTCAGACTTCAGATGTGAAGATAAGAACGAAAAGTATGAGGAAAATGTGTTTTAAATTCAATTTTTCATTTAACAGAATGTTCAATTGAAGCTTGCAATTGAAGTTTCTAATACAGGCAATACAAATGGACCCTAAACTAAAGCCAGCCTTAGTTTTACATATTTTTATATTGGAAGGCAAGCAGACACTATCGTCAGGTTTTCTTGTCAGTTTCTATCACTAACACCCATCCAAATAAATATTATGACTCCTTCAGATGAAAAAATTATGAATTCCAACATACCTGCAGAAGACAATTACATTCAACTCTCTCTTTTGATTCAGCACCACAACTCTTTATAACATTCTTATAGAAAAGCTTCTGAACAACAATAATTTTAAGACGGTTCACAATATCAAAATTAGACTGCTTGAGTTGAACATATCTAGCACTGTGTAGTTTATGAATGTAGCGCTGAGCATATGGTAGAGTCCAGTTTACCAATGACTCTTTCAAATTACAATCAGCAAGACCATAACATATTGCTTCACGAGTTACAACCTGCAAAGTAAATGCATTAATGTAAAATTAATCAGTTACTTATTTCTCAAATAAAATGTAAATTAATCCTGCATAACTGACAAGGTCAAGGTCATAAAGATAATTAGGATATTTCAGCAGATAACAAAATAAGTGAAAAACCTAATTTTACTGCTAACAGTTGTTTGTTTGTTTATCCAGGATGCCATGGTAGTTTTATCAGTAGGTGTTGCTTATGTCCAGCTATGCATTAATTTTGTGGGAATTTCATCAATTTGTTTTTGTAACTGAAGCATTTCTTAAAGTGAACTTCGAGCTAATTGACAACTTCAGCTCGGGAGTTTTCAGGTCCCACTTAGGGAATACAGTGCTATAAAGGTTTATTCTAGAACCCAATTAGGTAAAAGGGGAAAAAGCACTATAAATCTTCAGTTTGTTTAGTACGATAGCTTAGAAAAAGTCGGTTTGAAAAATCTCAAATTATAAATAAAAGTGAACTTCTGTGATAAAATCACTTTTAATACTGTTCCTCCTCCAAGCAAACTACGTCATGTTGCATACTATATAACTAATTTAAAGGGGCTGTTATTATTAACATGTCAATGTTATAAATGCATTCTAAAAGCTCAAACAATTAAGAAGAACCCAATTAGTGATTATTATTTGTGGTTCTTAACCAATGATCTTGCAGTAGAAAGCCTAACACTTCTATACCACTTCAACTTAATTTAAACTATTGAAGGAGAATATAAATTATCATACGATCAAGCACTAAAGTGTAATACAAAATTTATGAATGAAAAATAAAATAAGAACACATGCATGCATGCAGTGTGACAATAAATAAGAGTCCAAGAGAAACATTGATCATACCTCAGAGATAGCTGGAATGCCTAAGTTTTTCATGAGGATGGAAACTTTTTCTAGAACCTTTTCTGAATCATCCTCGGTTAGCTCACCAAAGTACAGAAAGTCAATGTTATCTGCATTCTTAAATTCTTTTTTCAACTTCTTATCATCACACCAGCACACAAGACCAAAGGACGGATGCAGTGAAACCCACTTATCTTGTATAGTGGGAAGAACTGGAAATTCCAATTTTGAAAGACATTCTTTCAAATATATGACATCATCAACGCTAAGCAAACCGGATTTCAGTCCATCTGCCCACTTAAGGAAAACTTGGAAAATCTGGAGAGAGAGAGAGAGAGAGAGAGAGCAGACACATTAAGAACATGTTTGCCAAAAGAAATCGGTTATTAACTATTGCTTGAAACTTACTTTATCTGCTGCTTGTGAAGGTAAAGTGATGGTTGATAACTGCATCAAAATTTGCATGTAGCTTCGTAAAGGCGGTGCCTCTTGTACTCTGCACTCGTCAACAAAGAAACCACGAAGGCCAGGGTAAATAGTGCCCAACGACTTGTTTGCAGAGCCAGTTGAATCATGCCAAAAAACTTGATTTGGGTGCAAAAATGTCCCACACACAACATCATCATTCCTAGACACAGATGAGTGTGGGATAAATATGAAAGGTCCAGACATCAGATCTTCCATGATTTTCTGCTCTGAAGTTGCCATTTCATTCCACACGAATGCATACAGTTTGGACATTTGTGTTATGCTGGCAAATAAGCGCAAATTAATAATGAGCCAAATTGTGTAACTTAAACATGACTAAAATAAAAAGAAGAAAGAACAGATACTCAAAGTATAACTTCAGAGTCCTAAAAGTGTCTTTTTCATAACAAAATTCCTACAAAATTAGAATAAAACCATCAAGACTCAAAACACCATTATAACTGAAGCAAAACTTGGGACATACCAAAGCAGATGAAAATCCTAACAAAAGCAAAAGACTTGAGGTAAATGTCTACAGAACCATCCCAGCATTGTTCTCTCGATACTTTTGGCTCCCCACTGTTTCAGGGGTTATCTTATCCACTATCATATATTGTCAATGAAAAGTTGTTCACTAAAGAGCATCAAACAAAATAATTACTCCCCATGTAATTGGAAAAATAGTCTCATATTATGATCTGTTGCTGTCTCAAAACTAAATGTAAGAGGAACTTCGGGAATTTGGATTGATTGAATTCACCAACAAAACAAATCATTTTCAAGATTTTATTTTAGCTCACATAATGAATTTCGGTTTAATTTAACTCAGACTGCAATTACTCTGGTTAGTCTAAGGATGGTTGAAAGTAAACTTTCACAAAGTAAGGAAAATAAGACATCACTCAATTGGAAGTTAAATAGCTGTGACAGTCCACTTTGGTTATTGAGGAGAAGATGGTAACAACTTACCTAAGGCGGTTTGGTCATGTCATGTGAGAAAGACCAATAGAGGCTCCAGTGAATTAAGTGGAACAAATGGAAGATAATCCAATTAAGACCAAAAAGAACCTTAAGAGCTGATCTTGATCTAAATGGATTTTCGGATAATTTGGTTTTTTTCACAGGATACAATGCATTGTTTGACACATAGCCGACTTTAACCATATTCTTAGGCTTTAACATAGGATAATACACATTACTATATTATTATTTAAAAATATAATTATAAGAATGGATTAGGTATGAGTTTGATAATTTGTTTTAGGAAATGTAATATGCATCTTCATAAAGCATATATCTTTGAAATATAATGGATAACAACGGATTATTAGAAAGTTTAAGTTTCAAGTTAATGGTTCAATAGTTTCCAATAGCTTGTATATATGCAAACATTGCTGATTTTCTTTTCCCATGTTCCATTTTGACCATCAGCATAACCAGCATTGGTATTGGTATTCGTAACAAAACAATGCACAAAAAAGTGTTATATTTGAAGCATTTTCACGGCAATGGTTGTGACATCCTTAGATGAAGATATTTTCACCAAGAGGAGTGATAAACACTGGTCACTGGTAGATAAGTAGTGGTGATCACAAACAGTCACCATGCAAAAGCTTAACAGGAGCATACCTGGCCTTGAATGGAGTCCTTGATGATTTTCTCCAGGCTTTAAGAATATCCTTAATGTCACCAAGAGTAACTCTAGTCTTAAGCCCTATATCAGTTACCAACCTTTCACATTTCACCTGATTTGATACAGAAAACATAGTGATATCAGGACCATCTCCATTCATTTTTTGAACAACGCAGTGTCGCATCATTCAAAACCCAAATACATAGGTACACAGACATTGATTGAGAAAAAGAACCCCAAAGAAAATGTTGATAAACACTACAATTTTTCAAATGTTAAATTCAATATTTAGCTGACATCCCATTGACAAAATATGGCTCATATGAAAAATACTTAAACTACCAGGACAAGGAACCCAAACTTGATACATGCAAAATCAAAATTCAGAAAAGGAAATACAGTCCTGATCAAACATAGGGATAACATATCCAATTACCCATATAACCTATCAAAAATTAATACCCAAGTCCCAAAGTTTCCAGTTAAAAACTATTTTCCAATTTACAATTACACCATAAAATAAAGAAACTAACCTTTGGAACAGCATATGGTGCAAAAGCTCCAAGGATAGTTTGGACTGCTTCACAATCATAAAATAAATCTTTAGGATAGTGAAGCTCACCATCCATGGTTGATGCAACCCACTGGACATCACATAAGCTGCTTATAAAAGCAGACTTAAAGGGATATCCATCTCCACCAGATTTAGGGTAGAAATAACCAGTAGTTTTATCACTATAGCAAGCATCCCATAATTTATCAAGAGACTCTAAGAGATATTTACAATTCTCTTGATTTCCACTTTTAGACAATAAGGACACTAACTGCTGTAATTCTGGGGATTCCCAATCTTTGACTCTTGAATCAGGAGAAATTAGACCCCTATCCCACATAACATGCTTAAAAGTGGCATCAGATACATCAGCAACACTCTTATCCACCTGAACTACTTGGGCAAAATCTGTGACACCGATCTTCTCAAAAAATTCCCTCCACTTCATCATTGCAGATGAAAATGACCCATTTACCGGGTGCTTTAGATAGCTTATGTCTATCTCATACCACCTCATATTCACAAAATCAGCCAACATTTTGGAATTGACAGGATTTCCGTAACCCGCACAGAAATGAATTGGAACCTCAGCAGGACATTTAAAACCACAATCTGTCAATATCAAAGATTTACCTTGTAACTCTGAGATTATATGCTCCCTCTCAATGAAACAATCCGAACAGGTAAACTTTAGGTGCTGCATTGAAAAACATATATATTCTACCATCAACATTTTGTTCTTATTTGCCATAGTTTCATCAGACAAAGCTGGTAAAATATGCAGCTTCACAACATCATGCGCAGACAACTGTTGAACACCAATACTCTGAAGTAGCCGGGTAACATTGTCCAAGAAAGTCATATTCAAGCTTGAAGTATCAGCAGAAGATGCAGAAAAAAGGGAAGGGTTTACAGTCCGTAGCATAGCATATATATTAGGGAAAGCTTCAATTTTATGCTCACCATCAAAACCTGTGCTTAGAGTATTGGACTGTAGCCATATAGTGCCTTCATCCACTGAGCTATATGTACCATCTGAAAGTGGAATAAATGGAGTTTTTCGAAGACATTTTAGAACATCCTCTCTTATTTCAAAATTAGCTGACATTGAGCCAGATGAATTAAATATTGTTACATAGAGTGTACTTAGACAAGAAGTCAACCAACTCATACCCAACGACATTATCCCAGTCTTTGTGTGACATAAAGATGACAGCACTCGAACAAGAATATTGGGGCCAAATTCCTCGATGCCTAGTTCCCTTGCTAGTCTATCAGATAATACTATATTTTTATCCAAGTATTTGAGCCCGAGGTGTTCAAGAAGTATGTTATCAGGTAGAAGATCGCGCACCTGGTCAGTCCAACCACTCAATACCTTGCATGGAGGGGCCCATCCATTGTTGTCACCCTCAACAAGTAAGCAATTCGTCAGACGTAGTTTTGTAATAATCAGACGAGGAAGACTGGAGAAAAATCCATGCACTTCCCCAACTAAAGGAACAAAGCTCATGAAAGCAGACAATCCCTTTCCTGGCTCACTCTTAAAACAAGGAAGTGCACAAAATTCTCTCTGTGCTCTGACAAACAAATTAGGATACTCTGACAATAACCACTGATTCCATGGACTATCTCCATCTACTTCCTCTCTAGATGATGGAAGAACAAAATCACCTTGAAGAATAAATTTCAGGCCATATGTTCTCAAAGGAAGATATGCAAAAACAGGCTGCTGATCTAAACACGGACTGTATCCATCATCTGATTCTCGAAGAGTAAACGCCATAGAGATTTCAGTTGTTTGCACATCAAAGCGAATGGAATTAGTCTGCAACTTCTGAGATACGACAAACCATGCCATTTTCTCTTTCCCATGAGAAACCTTAATGATACCATCTCCTAAAATTTCTTTTTTCATAACAATAAGTGTATCATTAAGATAGTTTCTTAACTGGATACACTTAAGGCGGTGAAGAAACAGTAACAATGAAGGATGAAGATCTGAAAACATAGTCATAATGCTATTCATGACAACTCCTTCTGATATATGAGATCTGAATGGCAGCACAATGCATGTGTTCCACGGATTATCAAAGAAGGACTCAGTATCAATAGATCCCATTCTACTAAGCAGGCCAATATCACGAGGAGGTACCACCGTAGGCAGAACAAAACCAATCTGGCCTTCACCAATGTCAAATTTAACATGAAAACCATTGGAATGAATTTCAGGAGCATCTGTGACCTGCAGTGAAACCAACCAAAATTAATGAAACTCATTATCTGAAGAATATAAGAAATAAATGGGGAAAGGATTTGCAACGATAAATGGATCAAAGAAAAATAGTATTTTGGGGAGGAAAAAAATCGATGACATACACGGAATACAGACTTGAAGCCAATGCCTTTCTTCCCTATGTATCCAGCATTAGATCCTTTCTTTGTTGAATTTCCAACATCACAGAGTGCTCTCATATTCTGAGCAGAGAAACCTTGCTCATTATTCAATACAACAATACCAGAATCTTGCAGAATAAAGGTTAGAGTTGGTTCCACATTCTCTGGATAATTATTATCATCTGCATTTTGAACCTGAACCAATAGGAACAATCATTCCTTAGAAACATGAGTAGAATATATTAACTCTGAAAGCTGCCAACAACCTCACCAATAAACATCAAACCAAATTTAAATGTTGAGAATGGATCTTACACATGAATATTTATCAAAGTCAACCCTTCATAAACAGTGCAAAATGATAATGAAAAGATAAATCAAACAGCCAATAATTGCACTCCAGTCATTCACCCATACAGAATGCCACAAGTTTTAAATAGAGTGGATATGATGTTATCTATATTAAAAAAACCAGAAATTCAATCAAATATGATAAACATTTTCAAATTTCAACATATTACCACTTACCATTATTTTACATCAATATTATATTTGTCCCATCCCATACTACAAAAGTTCAAATTCTTAGGAAATGCTAGCTATGGTGTCTATATTAGATTATAAATTTTAAACCTTAGCAATATGAAGCAAGAGCCAAGACAGGGAACTACAAAACATCCGCCATTCCGCCTTACTTCTTAATCACAAGATGAAAAAATTAAGGGTATGATTGAATGAAGGGTTTTGGAGGGAAAGGGAAGGGAAGACATTTTTTTATTTATTTTAAATTTAGAGTCATACAATTTTTCCAAAGCAAAAAAATAAGATTATAAAATAGTAGTATGACGATCTTTGATTTCATTTTTTTTTTAAATTTTGAAAAGTACTTAAATTAAGCAATATTTTCTTAAAATGAAAAATTTACTCTCTCTTCCCTCTTCTTTTTCCTTTTTTGGTACATTCCCTTCCCTCTTCTTAAATTAAAGGAATCCTCACCAGTTCAAGAATAAAATGTGAATCCTGAGAATATAGCTCTTGTGAAAGGCAATGCAGTGCTCTCCCCAAGCGAGCATGTTGCTTCTTCAACATGCGATTCTCAACATCAGAAAGACTTGGATCTAGACCAAATTCATCTCGCCTAATAGATTCAATGACTGCAGCTGCATCCATATCTTCAACAAGTTGAAAAGAACCATCCAAGCAGCCACTGTTAGATTCAAGTATAGAATTTTCACACCCTTCGTTGATCCCACCAGCCTCAATTGATGCAGTCACTTTTGCTTCAGCCACAGAAAATTTATCCAAGATGTCTTGATCCTGCTTCAGGCCTGTGCCTTTTTCAGTTTTGGCATCTTTTTCAGAATTATCATTTGAGATGATAGCATGGTAATCATCAATCCACTCGGAAATACCCAGAGACCATCCTACTTCATGAAGCATGAGACGTTGCTCCATATTGCTGCATTCACATAAAATTGCTGAAGCAGCACCCTTGAAAACAGATCGCATTCCAGAAAGCAACACATCAGTAGCAAAACTATGAAACTCAGAAGGTAGATAACCAAGACAATCAAGGATAAACCTTGACAAAATGGACACTACTTTACTCAGTTTATGTACGTGTTTGCTAAACATACTTGTCATTTTAGCAGTTGAGGCTTCAGGTAACATTTTCATTTTACACAAAGCTCCCTCTGGCCGGAGAGCTTTGCCATCACTAACTTCAATATTTTCCATTAAGTTTCTGAACATGACTTCAAATGCATGTTGGGCATGGCATTTTAGAAGTGACAATTGAACATACTTTTCTCCACCAACTAGTGAGAACAGAGATAGCAAATTCACTGCTGTATGGAAAGAGGATCCATGGACTGCAGCATCCAGAAAAGAGTCAGCTGTAGCAGAATGATCTAACCGTATCACCTTTCCATCTCTGGTAACCAAACACAACAACTCCTTAGTATTTACGTCATTCAACAACCATGATATAAAAGACCCTAAAAATGGCGCAAACATAACATCCCAATGAGACCACTTGCTCAAGTCAGACAACATAGGCGCCTTAAGTAAGACTTCAATTGCATTTTTTTGTGTAATAGTTTCAGAGCTTGTTTTCTGACTCGTCTCAATCATTGCTGCAGAAAAAAGAATTGAGGTCACACAAGACTTGCTCTCCCCAACAGTAACCTGAAAATCCTCAAGAGAACCATTTTCCATAACTTCAAAACCAACTGAAGGAAACTGCCTTGTAAGCAGCATGGAAATCCTCTGCTTTGTTACTTTTCCCTTCTCCCACAAACTATGAAGAGCCTGAGAAACTAGAACAGACAACTGATTTGAGGACATGCAGGCCTCCAAACAAGATTTCCCACATGTGCCACCAACCAACAATTTGAGAAGCTCATGAGGAAGCTGGTCAACATACTTCTCAAGGAATAATAAGAAATCGCCGTAACCAAGAGAATTGAAATTCTTCACCCCAAACTGCTCAGCCACCCAATTTTCACAGTTGCAAAATTTCCTCAGCAACATAATTCTACAGTGAAGTGGCGAGTTACTATTTCTATATACATCATTATCAAAGTCAAAAAAGGTTGCAATTTTTCTGACGACATCTTCGGCAGAAATATCTGTTCATTCAGTAACAACTCACAATGTCAAAAAAGAGTAGAAACAATTGCTCATACAAATGGGGGAAATAAAGAGGACATAGGTAGCTCAAGTAATGCCATTATCCTTCTGTGATTAGAAGAGAAGAAATGAAAGTTATTGAATACTCGACAAATAAATTTTGAACTATGAATATATCGCTAATGAGAGCTTCCCTCTTAGCATAGAATATAAATAGACGTATAATACTCCCAGGAAATATAAGAATTGAGCTTCACTACCTTTTCATATTTTTTTGCCACCTTTAGTTTGTATTATTAACTTCTGCTTGATCAAATAGAGAAAAACTAGACACATGATGAAAAGGAGAATGTGAAAATAAGAAAACCCAAAAAATTAAGAGCCATAGCCCACAAGTGTGAATGGACTAAAAACACAAAAGCCGTTAGCTCAAAAGAGCAGCTCAGTTCATCTCCAAATCTGATAGAGACACACCTAAAAGGAACCGATATCAGAAAGTGTGACAGAAAATTTCTCAGGTTAACAACCGCAGACACCATCCATCTACCAAACACTCCAAGAGGGAAAAACATGTGGCCAACAAGGCTGGACAAGCCCATGGCTTATTAAAATATCATGCTTCAATGAAAACTCAGAATGTGAAATTATAAATTAAGAATTGCACCAAGAGCAGACTCTGACTCCAAACCTTTTTATCTTAGTATTGGACATGCTAATTGGAGAGTAGCCCAATAGTTAGAGGAAGAAGTCGACCAAGAAAAACTATAGGCTAAACCATTAAGAGATTTGGATTTTAATAATCTAACTATAGACGTGGTTTACAATAGGAACCTAGTGGGCCAAGACTTGGTTGTTGTTGTACTGAACGTGCTTATTGGACTCATCCAAAAGCAAATGCCTTCTGTTTAGAAAAGATGCTATTTTGGATTGGTTTACTGCTTTTTGGTTTCGGTGCTCGGTGGCTTTACTATTCTGCATATCTTAAAATAATTTCAATTAAAAATCATTGCCATATTTTTGCAACTACTTGAATAGCTAAAATTCTTTCAAAAAGGAAAATAGACTCACACTTTGCATTCTCTGCACTATCCTTTGTTATGATTGGTACATTATCTGTGCTTGGTCCAACATCTATGGTCTCATATTCAGAACTCTTGGTCAATGAAATAGTTAGTTCATTGTGGCTGATAGCCTGTAAGGTATCATAGATGCTGTTCCACATTCCAGATTTGATTGATGAAACCTGCAACATCAAATAACAAGAACTTCGATAGAAATCATCATATTTTTAGAGTATATAGCAGTCAATCAAATATATAATAGAAAAAGATAATTTTGTTAGAAGATAAGAGTCCTTCAAATATAATATTGAAATCAATTCTATTCATCAAAGAAAGTTGACATCAATTATTCCCACAATGATAAAAAGTGAAATCAATTTGGTCTTTGAAGAAAATGAAATCAATTAAATCCATAAATCCTAGGTAATTAGTAATTACGTCACTTTGGTACCATATAAAGTCCACATCCTTCGTCTTAGTTACAAAAATTGTCGACAATTTAGTCCCTCAATCTCTTGTTCATGCATAGAAGGACAAATTCATTGCCATTTTTTTATTTTTTAAGATTAAATTGATGAACAATATATTTGGAGAACTAAAGTTATGCCACCTATATCTTTGGGGAACAAAAATGACTGTTTTCTCCTTTGCTTTTAGGCTATAGAGAAAACTTTGCCTTCTAAATACGATTAATAAGTGCAAAGCAATCACAACTTACAGCACAAATCAGAAAGACTACCACGGACATTACAAATAAAAATTGCTAAATTCAAACTATACTTTCCAATGCAACCCTATAGATAGACAAGGAAAACAAACGAAGAAAATCAAACCCAAAAAAAAAAAAAAAACTACTAAGCATTTTCTCACTAAGCGGGGGGTTAGCTATATGAATCAAACAATGCCATTTTATCCTACCATAAACCATGTTTTCATCAAAAATTTGTCTTTTTGTCTAGAGTTGTTCTTGGTCTTCTACCCTTCCTATTGAACTACCCTCCATCCAGTCAACTCTTCTTACTAAGGCTGGAAATAAAAGATGGATATCCCTCTCCAAATGATCCTAAATAACAATATATTGTGAAATGAATTTCCACAGGACGACCACATTTGTAATATTGGCTCAAAGTCTAACATCTGTCCATTTTCTTAAAAAGTCGAACATATTTCTAACCTCCTAATGCTATATCCATGTGCTTGTGTATGGACTACGGACTGTATTCTTCATGATTGCTATCATTTCAAGTATGCAGAACTTTATCCTTAAAATTATCCTTCACAATTGCTATATTTTCAGAAGTGTGTGGAACTTTATTCTCTCATATAATCAGAACTGAGAACAAGTAAAAGTAACACTTGAAACAAGTATCACATAGAAAAAATGGTTGTAAGTTGGCATTGGATGGGTGTGAAACAAATAAACATTGGAATAGTGACATTGGTTGGAAAATATCAATCTAAAAAAACATTTAAAAAATAAAAGTGAGTAAACCATTAAAGACTAAAAGAAATAGTGAGTAGGGGCCTTTTTTATCTTAAGGTTAGGGCAAAATTCAAATGGAATTTACACAAGAAAATTAAGTAATAAATCATAAAAGACATAGTGTTAAATTACATGCACAAAAATAATAAAATAAAGTTGACAAAAAGAAGCTTACAACTGCATTCAGTAACCCAATGAAAGGATATGATGAGAACATCATTCTGATCTTCTTTCTTCGTCGAGGTTTTACTTCATAAAATTGAAGCATCCTCTCCAAAACCTACATGTTGATGACCACATCAATACTCAAAGATAAAAAGAGAGATAAATACAACAATCAAAGAGAAGAGAGAATGTTCAGAGAACTGAAGAAATGTGAGATTTAATCCTCAAATAAATTACCAGACCAACAAAATGAGCTCAAATAAGTTACCAGACGAACAAAATAAGTCTATCTCCACGGAGGGCTCAGGAAGAAGTACTTCAAATCAAGCCTCCCGTTCGAGTCTTCAAAATTTATCTCTCAAGGTTGCCCTAACCTTGAAGTCTTTTCCTATCTAGAAGGTGCGTAATGGCTCTCACATTTAATTTGGGAGGACTAATAGGGGTGTCATGCCACACACCATTTCAGAAGCTGAAGGGCTACCCCATCTCCTTGATGCTCCTAAACCCTAATCTCTCACTCATGACAAAAAAATTCCTTTTACTAATGCTTTCCCATGTCAAAATTGACTTTCTTCTTTAAGTAATTATCCAAAATTAACAATAATGTCATGTTGCAAGTTCATAAACACATAAGGCTTTTTTCCTCATGTGTGTAATCTATGGTGCTTGCTCAATAAATGTTGGGGGTGTCCTAAATTTTATGGCAATGTGCAATCTATGCTACAAAATGGGCTCTTTGGCTATAGTGGAATTTCATACCTTTAAGGAATTTAAGTGGAATAAGACTTAGTTTAGGATAATATCTTGGGGCTTGCATTTATTTAGAGCATGACACATAGCCTTTTTCTAAGGAGTTTCTCCAAATAATGGTTAGGAATTGGAAAGCTTTGTTGCATCGATTTTCTTTTCCTTTGTTTTTTTATTCTTCTTTTTTGGTTTAGGAGCATTTCTTATCCTCCCCATTCTCTGCAATTTCTTTTCTATCTAAAAAATGTAGAATTATACACACCGACATGTTCGATCCATGTAATTGACCCCACCATGTGGGAAAAGGTTTCTGATAGAATTATACTTCAGCTAAAAATAAAATTCCTACCTCAGCAACCTTGTGCTCCCTACATGCCTCCTTCCAGGTTGTGACAAACATCTGCAAAGAATCATCAGAAATTGAAAGATCTTCATTTGTATCGCTCGTTACCTGTGTTGGGTTGCCATTATCGATTCGGGTTGCATCAGCTTCAATTTTTTCTTTCTTAAGCAACTTAGAAGGAGCAGATTTTGAAGACATTACATTCTCGGATTTCCGTTTTTTTCTAGGTGGCTCACTAAATTCCTGTTTAGGGCTATTAGCAAGTGTCTGTCCCTGTGAATCGCCCCTCACCCGAAGTCTTTCCATCTCTTCAGTCGCAGATGGATAAGGACAGCTACTCACTCGTTCTGAACTTTTACCAAGTTGTGGTGTTGAGGTTGCCAAGCTACCCTTACTAAGGTCATTATCATCCTTTGTAGAATAATCGCTGTCTTCATCCTCCGAGCTTGATATAACGAATCTAATATGCTTTCCACAAAAAGACTTTTCAACAGAAGAAAATGACTTAACACGCTGGGCAATGGTACAAAAGCGTTCATCTAACCGTTTTTTCTGAGAGGAAGAAATAGGACGCTTCTTCAACTTCTCACTTTTTAATCTTAAAGTCTTCACACATTTCTCCAGTGTTGATTCCTCAGAACTTCTAGCTTCTCTTATGACAGATATGTGCATTCTGTAATCATAAAACTGAGTTATTATCTAAGTTCAAATACCAAACTTGTGTATAACAGATAACAGAGCAAAAAATACCCTGACAAGATAAAAGCAATTATTTCATTCCTCTGAGTGTTTAGAAGGTGTGGGAGATGGATGGTGTGAGCTAATATTACTGAATCGCCCTAGTGTACTGCCCATAGTTAAGTCTTCATAGGCCAAAACCTATATCTATTAATATGGAAACGACAATATTTAGTAAGCAATTCATTCTGGAAAAATTGGTTCCAGTCCAGTCACAGAAATTAAAGGACAGAGATGCAAATATAATTCTTGACAGACAAGAGAAGAACTAAGATAATCAGGGAGGGGAAGGGCCAGAAAGAAGCAATGCTACTCATGAACAAATACTGATATTTCTTGTTCTATTAAGAAAAATAGACTAACAATTAAAATAGAAAGAGAGCAAAATTCAAGAAAAGGAGTTGTGGAGAGCAGGAGCAAGAATCAAATTCTATAGGTTATTCTGAACTGTCTTCAGACAGTTTTCAAGCAACACTATAAAAACCCCAAAACTGGAATTTTAAAAATAAAATAATTTCAATAGCATAGAAAAACAGTTTGAACTCAGATTGACATTCAAGAATGCAATTATAAAGAAATCTCCCTCCCACGTCCCTCCTTTCTGTGTTCACAGTTACATAATCCAACACACTCAGCTTCACCTATATCACCATTTCAAATATTTTTTTTGGACAAAAGTATCAGCATTTATAATCATAAAAATAAATGTGAATACACCATGTAATATATTATTGAATATATAATTCATCCAAAAAAAATAACTTTACAGCAACCAGGGTAATAATTAGCATACAATCAGCCATCTAGTTCAAGCAATTTGTGTGAAGTGAGTTCATTAAATCATTATTGCATAAGCATCCCCATTAAGTATTCCAACTCTTTCTAACACTATAACCACTGCATGCCAACATAATGAAGGAACTAGGAACAAGACATAACATACCTCAAGTTCTGAATCCGAATACCAAGCCATTCCCTGCATTTAACTGATCGCTTATTGGCAATAAAATCCAAAAACTCTTCGGCCTTGATTTCTTTACCCCTCGTAGAATCCAGAAACTCACTTAAGAACTTAACTATCTCCCCACTGGTTATCTTACAAACCTCAGTTACTTCCGGACCAACATAGAAATAATGCATAACTAAAGGGTGCCGCAACAAAGGACCCAATCCTAATGCTTCAAATTCATCAACACCCTCATTCCTACATATTGCCAGTTTCAAATCATACAACGAAGTGATTTTCCGGACCTCAACAAAGCAATGCACAAAAGTATTCACCTGCACAACAAAAAGAACAAAACAGATTCTTATGCACACATGGAACAGACATTTGAACTTTAAATATTTCCTAATATCAAACTCCATTAACTAGATCAATTAATTCCCAATTTTTTTTATTTTCCAAATATACCTTTCCTTCAGTCATCATGAGGCGGTTAAGTGAGGGAACTTGCTGCATTTTGATTCCCAAAGAGTTCCAAGAATCAACAACCTGGAGCTCCAGGAGAGCCTTCTGGGAGACCTTCCACGCCGATACTGATTCGCCGGTGGCGAGGAGGTCGCGGCAGGCTTTAACGGCGGCGCGGTCGACCTGCTCGATGAGGGCCTGTTTGGGATTGGGTGCTTGTGGCAGCTGAGAAGCGAAGCCAATAGGGTTTTGGATTGGGAAGTTAGGGTTCTGCGTTTGGGGCGGCTGAGGAGTGAAGCCAAACGCATTCTGGAACTGCCAAGCGGAAGCTGAGTTTGCGTTTGCGTTTGGAAGGTGGGAACCGTGGGGAGGAAACGCGTTAGGGTTCTGGAATGAGAAGGCGGCGTTCCGGGGCGGCGGCGCCATCTGCTGTCGGGGGCGGTTTCCGCCGCCATCGCGGGGGAAAGGGTGCCGTTGGCCGTACATTAGCGGGAAAATAGAAGCGAATGTGGTGGCGGGCGCTGGCACCCTCGTAATACAAGGAACAAGACGAGGTCTTTTTTCTCTTTTTCTTTTACAATTTTCTTTATTGGGCTGAAATATATATAAGAGGAGTAATAGAATTGAAACCCAAGGTAGGAATGACGGTGCTGTTCAGCGTCAAATTTAAGTCCACGAGGTGCGTCCAATTTAGGCACAATGATTTAGCGTTAAATCTAAGCCCAATATATGATATTAGCTTCAAATTTAGGCCCGATGTATTTCTGTTTGCGTCAAATTTAAGCCCAATAGACGATGTTAGCGGCAAATTTACGTTCAATGTCTTCTGTATTTTTAATATTACTAAATAACTAAATTTCCCGGACCAAAAACGAAACAAAAATGAAAAAAAAAATGAAATTTGCTAGTTTTAGAGGAAAACAGAATTTCTATTTTCCTAATGCTTTGAAAACTAAATTAGCGAAAGATTTATCTATTGACAATAGTAAACTTTAAAAGTTCATTTTTATGTATTGACACATACTCTCATTTAATCAAATTCTCTCATGTCTATCAAGCCACATTTTTTATTTTATAATTATTAATATAATTAATTATGATATATATTTTTTAGCACTAATATAATTAAAAAATAATTTAACCAAAAAAATATTAATGAGTTAGTATTAAGGCAACAACGCGTTAATGGATTGGGTGGACAAAATATATATATATATATATATATGTGTGTGTGTGTGTGTGTTTGTGTGTGTACACACATATATATATAACATATAAATAAACAAATAATAACTAATATTTAGTTACTTCCGATATTTTATATATATATATATATATATATATATATATGTTTCTCTTTCAATACCCATCTAATTTGATGGGTATTAATACCTTGTCCATGCATCATCAAATAGTTGGCTAATAAATTTAAAATATTTAAATATTTTAAAATTTTAAAATAAGAATAATCTAAAATGTGACAATTGAGGTGAGCGTATCGGTACTCCATACTATGATTAAGATACCGGAACAATCCTCACATATATGTATTAAGTATAAAAGTTATCTATTAAATGCACAACGACCTTTAATGTAGAGTTTAATTTATATGCATTAACAATATAAAACTTTAAGTATTGTTATCTAATCAAATATTTCTGATGTCAATCATACACAAGAAAATGTTTTCATAATTTTTTTCCCTTCATAATTGCACTAAACTCTACACGATGGCATTAGGGGCCAAGAACTTGGGAAAGATGGACTAAATCTACCGGAGCAAAATTTACAACGGATTTGGTAGTTCTAGTATAAGCATCAGATAAATTGCTTCAGAAACTCAGTAGCCACGAGCCTCCCACTTGTGTTCACTGACATTTTGAGCTCACTTATCTCTTTGTCAATGTCCTGTAATTTGAAATCCATTAGTATACTACTAAACTGCCAACAAATAAACAGAATTAGAGCAATAGAGAAAGAGTCTACCAAGAAAGAAATAGTAGAAAAAGGAAGAAGAAAAAAATAGTCATACCGATTTTTCCTATATAAAGGAAGTACATGATCAACGAAAGTAGCCACATTAAATGTCCACAAGGTAATTTAAAAACTCAAGAAGAAACATCATGTTGCTCTGATTTGTCAATCAATCTTTTAGGCGGTATTGGGTAAGCTTCCTGAGACAGAAAATATAAAGACACAGGGAAGGTAGAGACACGTCTCTCGCATCTATCCATTTTGGAGGTACAGCAGAGACATGTCCTTTGCGTCTCAGACATCTCTTCTATATTTTTTTCCTTTTAGATGTATAAAAATTAGTTGAAAAATTATCTTAAGACAAAAATAATTTTAAGTTTCCATGTTTCCGTCTCATTCTCCAAACATGTTTCTATCTTCATTGTCTCCGTATTTTCTGTCCCGATAATACACTTACCAAACACTGCCTTAAGACAATTGAATTGGAATGGCGGGCATGCCTTCACAATAACTCAGCTATATGTTATATCAACCACAAGTACTTTGTCAGGAAAAATCTGAAAGCAAGCCTATAACACGAGTCCACCATGCCAACTTACATATGAGCCACCAATTGATGAGATCCTAATGGGACCTATACCCAATTGAATCTCATCCAACGATGGATCATGTGTGAATTAGCACGGTGTCTTATGTAAAATGAGTACAAATACCTTTTCTCATAACACATACACACCGTATATGGTCTAAACATATACCCAGTAAAAGAAGATACAGAATCTTGCTCTAATGGTTTCTCGCATTATGCTATTCTCTGCACCAATTAGCCTGGGAGAATCATGTTGTATAGAACCTTGTGCTAATGTTTTCAAATTGGTGGAAGTGCTAATAAATTACTTAACTATTTATAGCATCCGGGGAAATGGCATTTCGAAGTTTCGATAACCATTTGACACTATCACAGAAACAGATACTACAATAAGCCACTAAATGAAATGCAAAGGGAGTAAACAAAATTCTTGCCTCCATAAATTGCACTATAAAATCTATGAGCTTCTGCTTCTGCATCTCCTCACAGTGGTAATTTGTTATAAGGAAGCTAATGTCATATCCCTGCCAAGAGAGGCAACAAAAAGATGACATTAATGGGCAATGAATAGTCGCCAAGAAAACTGGATGTATATTAACAAAGAACTGTTTTCTTTCTCCTTTTCGATCAAGCACAAGGAAATAAACAATAAGAGTTGTGAGTGCATGTTCTATGCTTTTGTTTGCTCTTTGTAGTAATGAAAATTCCTTGTAAACATGCAATGCACAACATCTATGAAGCGCCTCAAAAGAATTTTATAGCAAAATATTAAATGAAACTTCACATAAATTTATCCCTTCTTCCTGCATCCTTTCTACCTATCCCCAATAGGTGTCCATTATCAATAACTGAACAGTACATAATTTGATCAGCAAAATGATCACCAGACAGTGCTGCAGATTTTTAAAAAATGTAAATGGCTAATAGTAATAGATACGGACCTGCACAGGCTTTCTCCTCAGTACTTGGAAAGCCTCAGCTCTCATTGACAAAAATCTAAGGAATTTCTTGGTCAGTATGTTTTCAAGTTCATCAGCCTGCTTCACCTGCACAAGATGAAAAAAATAAAAATAAGAAACGGGAGAAAAATTATAATGAATGTTGGTGCATATCATATGTGAACCTGATGGTTGGAACATACTCATTTAAGATTACTTTGCTAATATTCTTATAAAACTAAATTGTGAAAACAATTTACCACCTCCAATCGATTAAGTCAAGTTATAGGATATTTTGTCAATTCGGGAAATACCTTGGACATAGTCAAGATGCTCTTGTTTAAGAATAGAATGCGCAACTCATCTCCAAAGGATGAGAGATGTCTAACAACAGGAAGGGAAGGATAAAAATTGATCCTATTGCCTCATCAATGTTATAATTTCAATATATTAATGAAAACGATTTATAAATTAAAACATTAAATTTCACTAACTTGAAGTTCTATGTACAAGCCCACTATCAGGTTTATACTATATTTTAGTAACAAAACATACAAATTGTTGACATGTAGTATGTCAACAGAAAACTAACAATAAAAATAAGGGATGAAAAATCATCCTAAGCCTGAGAGAACGGTTCATTTCTTAAAGAAAACACCACAAAATTAGTAGCATAGAACTCAGGAAGCTAATCATCACATCATCGGTGCAGAAACTCAATTTTAGATCATTTCAACAAAACATTATATGAAGAAACAGTTTACCTTGAGACTAATCCGCAATGAATTGATAGATGTTTCAATTAAGCACTTTTCAGCCTCATTTCGACATATCAAAACCTGTAACAAAAGTTGCACTCATTTTTAGGGAGAATCAATGCAAAAACAGTAATTTCTTTCAAGTACACATCAGTTAGAAAAGTAGAGGATAAGAATAAATTATAAAGGCGCAGTTAACACCTTAAATTCCCAGCTCATTACTAATGAAGATATGTAGAAATCAAAACCAACCTATTTTTGCTGAGGAGGATCAAAATAGAGAAAGCCAACAACAGAAGAGCACAGATCCAAGAAATCTTGATATCAAGTGCATAAGAAAACATGTTATCATGCTTCACTTTCGCCACAAGTAAATATTTTATTTCCATAACTAAGCCGGAAAAAAAAAAAGGCAATCCACGTAATCTAGCAAGCAAATATGTAGATATCATACTAAGTATTTGAAACGCAAGAAAACACACTGAACATAAATAACTACATACTAACAAAGGTACATTCTTCCAATCCACTTAACAACAAGGAAGAGGATAGAATACCCAATAATGACATCAAGCCTCTGTCGCTAGATCATATCCTGCTTAGTAACAAAACAGTAATCTCACTGTGTACTGTGCACTTTCAATTATCAGGGAAAAACAGAAGTAATCTCACTGTGTAAAATAGGATTCTGGGCACAGTTTTTAACTACAAATAATCGTATGGCTCTCATAATTTCTATATCATAAATCTAAACTACCTGTCTGCTTCAGAAACAGCAGCCCACTTATTCTTGCAGTATAATGTGGCTGCTTCTCATGGAATCATAAATCTAAATTACTTTTTCAGGGCATTAGGGTAAACCTAGGTGTGTCCTTTCACCTAGGAGCAGATTCTCATCATACGTTTCAAAGGTTTTGGCAAGGATAAGGAGACTGGGCTTATGGTAGGCTGCATATACGCTGCTCACCAGTGCTTTCGGATGGAGAGGAATGCCCATATTCTAGGGTTGTCTCTCTGCTTCCGCTCACACATTTGTTGCAACAGAATTTTCATCATAGATGTGCAAAAAACAACTAAATATAACTAGAGGCAGGATATGTATGCAGTGAGATTGGAATAAGATGGATCTTACCGGATTAAGCAGTAGTTCGGGGCTGGTCCTGCACATTAATAAACGAACAAAATTTACAAACCTTATAGGGAGAAATTTATTTCTTTGATTTCTATAAGATAAACACAATACACTGATGCAACATCATAATAAGGCATATTCTAGAGAAAATAAATTTAGAATATAAAGCTAATGACAATAAAAAAAAAAAAACAAAGCATTATTAAGCAGAAATTTAAATTATGAGGAAGGCAACCACAAATCAACAAATAAGGCATATTAATAAGAACATTACTTGAGTTCAACCTCGGGCTTGTTATGCCTTTCAACTTCTTGACAAGGGAAGTTCTGCAACCATCATCACCAACCAATTTGCATCAACCAAAACTAGAAAAAATGAATAGATAGATGGAAAGATAGAGATACCTGGAGGCACATGGCGGCCTCGAGGGTGTTGCGAATGCAGGTCAAGTATAGGCGCAATGTGCTCGCCTGCACAAATCCAAGACCAG
Organism: Nissolia schottii; assembly: GCA_003254905.1. Lineage (NCBI taxonomy): Eukaryota > Viridiplantae > Streptophyta > Magnoliopsida > Fabales > Fabaceae > Nissolia > Nissolia schottii. Next base: position 503,767 of record QANU01087068.1, on the reverse strand, counting down.
AAAAATCAATGGAGAACTGATGCGTCAAGTAAAGAAGTAAGAGAGGAATTGATGAGAGTTGGGTACCATGGTTGGTTGGGTCTGAATCTGAAAGCCACGGAAAAGGTTTTGCGAAATCAAAGAAATGGAAGTGATCCGAAAGCAAGATGTTTCCGTTGCGACGATTATCAAATCAAATCAATTATTATGTCAATGAAAACAAGCAAACAGAAAGCAAAAGTAACACTCCGGTCGGTCTTCGGGATCCCAATTCCCAAGTAAGAACCTCCACCCACCAAACAGTCCCAAAGAATATCACATTCACACCCTATTTGTAAATTCATTTTGGGCTCATTCTAACCTGGTCCGGCCTTTTGGGAAGACCAAGTTGGTCTGGGGCTAAATCTATAATCTTAAAAATATTTAGGGACCTTGTTGCAAAAAGTTTTGTTGATGTTCTAACATAACCGCTGAATCTTAATTGCGACATTAATTGCGGTAATGCTGCGCACAGAGGAGGTAGGTGTTGGAGCTCCGAAAACAACACAAAATGTGTGGACAACCATTATATCCGAACAGAAAAGCTCGGCGCGGGTGGCCGTTCGACGGGAACGGGGTGGAGGGTACCAGAATCAGATCTGGGAGAGAGGAAAGGATTGACGATCTGTGTGGCAGGAGCTTAAGGTCCGATCTTTGGTACGCCATGGTCGGCACGAGCAGGAGCTGAAGGTCCGTTCTTTGGGTCTTTGTTGACGAAGCAGGTAAGTGATATATTTGTTTGTCGTTTATGGGTTGAAGATAATGGGTTTGTTGATGCCGAGTTTGAGCTTAATGTTGTGTATGTTGGGTTTGAATGGTTGTGGTTTCGGGGTAGATTGCATGTTGGAATTTCTGTGATAGTTGGTAGTAGTCTCTTATTTGTGGGTAAATTGGGCAAATGTATTGTTTAATTAGGTTGGTTTGTGTCCTGTTAAGTTTGATGAGCACGGTTTTGAGTTTGTGTTTGACTTTTATCAACTAATTTATTGTTCTATGTAGTTTATGTGTGGAATGGATATCTTTGCATGTTGTGTGGGTGTGGTATGTGTAGTTGTGTTGGAATTCGATTTTTTTTTTCCATTGTAGTGTAGTCGAAAAGAACGAAATATAGTTGTAGCTGTGATGGAGGAGATGTCATTGGTTGAAAATGGAGGTGAATGTTCAAACCTGCAGCAAAATAATGATAACATGACCTCAACCGTTGTTGATGGAATAGGATGCTTCTCGGAGATAGAGTTTAATTCGTTGACTCCAGATGATGGGAATAAAATTCATTTTACTGATTTGAAAGCTGCTTATGATTTTTACAGCCATTATGGTAGAGTGAAAGGGTTTTCTTTGAGGAAGTCAAAGGTGGGTCACAATTCCAAAGGAGACGTTATATGGCAAACCTTTTTGTGTTCTCGGGAGGGAAAGCGAGAGAATAGGCAAGTGGAAGATGGCTCAGAACCTAAGAGAGAAGCTAAAAAGCATACAAGATGTGGATGCATGGCAAAGATGCGTGTACATGTTGAAGGATTGACAGGGCGTTGGTATGTTATTGGATTTGAAGATGATCATAGCCATGAACTCTTAGATGACAGGCTTAAAGGCAGGTTAAGGTCACAAAAGGCAATGCATGAAGGAGATGTTGATTACATGAATAGTTGGCTTAGTGTTGGAGTAGGTATACCAAAGATATGTGGTGCTGTTGCAAATAGACTTGGAAGTTATAGACTGATTAATTATGACATTAAGGACATGTATAATCAAATTATGAAGCAAAGAAGATTGCAAGACGGGGATGCAAAAGGGGCATTTAAGTATTTACATTCGCATTGTGCAAAAGATCCGTTGATGTTTTGGAGGCATAGTGTGGATGCAGAGGGTAAGTTGCAACATTTGTTCTAGTGTGATGGTGTGTGTCAACTTGATTATCGTGTCTTCGGCGATGTGCTTGGTTTTGATGCTACTTATGGTAGGAACAAGTACAAGTGTCCGGTGGTTGTTTTTTCTGGGTTGAGCAACCACAACAACACAGTCATTTTTTGATGTGCTATTCTTGCAAATGAAAGTGAGGAAACATATGTGCGGCTGTTGACTCAATTTGTGGAAGCGATGAAGAGGAAAGCCCCAAAGTCCGTCATTACTGATTGGGATTTGGCTATGAGAAACGCTATTTAGAACTGCTTTTCTGGACGTTCATCGTTGTTTATGTGGTTGGCACGCACTGCGCAATGCTACTTCCCATGTAGGCAAAGTGAAATTCACGGTGGCGTTCAGGAAATGTGTGATGGGGGAGCTAGAGATTGATGAATTTGAAACAGAATGGGCTAAGGTTGTTGAAGAATTTGGGTTGGCAGACAATAGTTGGGTGAATGAGTTGTACCAGAAGAGGGGAATGTGGGCTAGTGCGTATATGAAGGGGAAGTTTTTTGCAGGTATACAAACCACATCTTGGTGCGAGGCACTTCATATGCAGATTGGGAAATATATTAAGAACGGGTATAATCTCACTGAATTCATTCAACATTTTCAGCATTATCTGGAGTACATAAGAATGAAAGAAATTAAGGCAGATTTGGATTGTAGTTATGGGGAGCCAAAATTGAAGACTAAGCTTTATAGTCTAGAGAGGAATGCATATATGGTGTACACAGATGCTATTTTCCGTCAATTCCATGGCATGTTGATGAACACAGGTCATGTTTATGTTGATGGATGCACGAAAACCCCTAGCCTCCACATTTATATTGTTGCACAATATGGGAGACCAGAGAAGATATGGCATGTGTCATTTTGTCCAGCTGATATTGAGTTTAAGTGCTCATGTCTAAGGATGGAGTCAGAAGGAATTCCTTCCGTTCACATTGTTGTTGTTATCATCCAATTACAGATTCCAGAGCTACCGAAGTCTCTTATTTTGGGGAGGTGGACTAAGAAGGCGAAGGAGGTACTTATTGCTGAATATCCAACAAAGGGACTGATTACGGATGCAGCTTTCATGAGCATGCACGCTGCAATGTTGGATGATTGTCGCGATTTGACAATCCTTGCATGTAGTTCTGTTGAAGAGTATTCTTCCGTTAAGGAAAGAATTTGTAATGAACGAGCTTATCTTCGAGGGAAGAAGGTGGTGGGAAATGTTGGTGATGGACAATGCTCTATTGAAGAGAATGATGTTGGGGACCCTGGACGAGTTAGGCATAAAGGCTGTGGCAGAACAGTTCCATGTGGCAGTAGGGGATTGAAGCAAACACAACGTTGTTCACTTTGTGGCATTGAAGGACACAACTGTAGGAGATGCCCATTCAAAAGCCAAGATGATTGTGGCCGCATTGGAGTTGAAAATGAGGAGGATGAATTTGATGCGTTTGACCTNTATATATATATATATATATATATGTATATTCTTTTGTTTTGGTGTTTTACTCGGTCAATTAAGGTGAGATTTTATTGCAGGGTGATGATTGATAGGAAGGATAACGGAATGAAGATTGGTGGGCAAAGATTATGGATTCTTTAAATTTATGTCCATGTTATGCCGTTGTGTGTATAAACGTAGCCAAATGGGGAATGGTCATGTGTATTTTGGGAATTTGACCATATGTTGTCACTAGGATAAGTTAAACTATTGGCTGTAAATGCCTTTATTTGGTGTATTTGAAACCTTGTTGAAAGTTGTAGGCCAACGTGTTGAACTTCATGTGTTTAGGGTTTACGGTGCTATGTCTTACCTTTTTCGTAGATATTGTTGTGGATTTGCATATTTTTTGTGTTGTATTTGGCTGTTGTGATGTGGTTCGTTGGAAGGGTTAAGGGTTCATTTTCATGTAAGGGTGAATATAAGACAGAATTTAAGCTCTATTTAGGCATTGCGTAGTAAATTGGTTACATAGAATGTAGATAAAATGTCATCAGCCATAGAATTACACACTTAGACCATCATTGTGAATATTACATTATACCATCACTTAAAGATACACATAAGTAGAACTACTACAACAAGAAGAAGGACCACCAACAAACTAAGTTTCCGCTCAACTGTTGAAAATCGTTTTCCCATTTCATTCTGAATGCTTGCAATCCCATTTTCAAGTTCATTTCCCAACCTTGCTGATTCTTTGTTGAGTTTGACGACAACCTCTTCATTCATTGCGTCCTCAGCCCCAGATGAGAAATCATGTCTTTTAACATAATTACAAAATGGTGGTTTTTTATCCAACCTCTTTGCTTTCCTTTCCACATCCTACCAAATGAGGCAAAAAGGTAGGGGTGAAGTTATTAGTGCGTGGTTGTACGTGGAACAGGTGGGGTGTGCTATGTCATACATACCTTGTTATATCTTGGACAGCCATAAATAGTTTGTCATAATTCCTTGAAGTCATGGATTTCCATAGTTTTACAGTTAATCCACAATGACAAACGGGAAGGAACCTGTTGGATGACCAGCTGAAGGTACAGTAGCACAGCTTCCAGTCAATGCAGAGCAGCGAGATGAACCATCTGTGTTTTTCCCACGTTGTTTGAGTGCAGATGAGTTAGATCTACTCTCCATCCTTGTGCGCCAGACCTGTGTTAGGTGAATGAATAGTGAAATGGGATAAAAGAAAGAAAGAAAAAGTACATAGGGCGTTGGGAAGAAGATAGTTGTGGAGGAAATTAATTTAAAGTAAATGAGAAGCAACGTGTGCATGAGCTTGATGACCTTGCTAGGGGCATTTATGTGAGCGTAAATGCATGACGGGTGGTGGGTTTAATGTTTTTTTTTTTTTTGGTCAAAAGTTTAATGTGTGGTATAATTGGCTGTTTTCTTTTTTTGCATGGCACATAATTAGAAAATAGTTAGAATGTTGGTTTGGCCCAATCACCTGAATTAGGTTTTGTTGATATGTGGGCATTTTTTCCCTGTACATCTCGGTTATATTCACCATTTGTTGGATCCGTTGTTTTTTCTGCAGGCCCAAATTTGAAAACAAAATTATAAAAAAAATTGTCGCATGCGTTATATTAATTTAGGTTGGTTGCTGTGCTGTTTTAACTGCACAGTAAGTGGATGAGTGAAAATTACTGTAGCATGAAAATCGCATGGATTAAATGTACAGAACATGACGACCATTAATGTAAATATCGTAACATAATTCATGCAATAACGAACAAAGCAAAACAATCCATCAAGTTTGGTTCACAAAAAGCCCAACAGAACTCACTGACGAGCCCATAACGTTAGAGCAAGACATGCTTCAGCAGAATATCACACATGGTTTCGTGTAGGGATCGAATGAAGAAAGGCCTAAATAAACACAGTGGATTACCCAATCAAGCCATACCCAAAATAATTAACATCTAAGAAACCAATTTCTATTCACTGACACTACGGTGCAGGATCATCCATTTCCCTAAGTTGACTTGCAATGTATGGCAAATTTACATATAAATGGCCACATCAAAAACTTAATCCCGTATTATAGTCGAACAAAAATATTTACGAATGTATGAGTTTAAATAGTCACCCTCTATGACGATTTTAAACCCCAGAATTTTTTTCTAAAAAAAAAAGTCTAAAATCGCCATACCTTGTGACGATTTCAAATTTTTTTTATTTTTTTTAAAAAAAATGCCTGAAATCGCCACACTATGTGGCGATTTTAAACTTTTTTTTTTAAAAAAAAAAATCTGAAATCACTACACTATATGGCGATTTCATACTTAGATCCGTACATTTGTAAATTCGTGTTCTAACCCATATTTTGATATACAAGTATGTAATGAAGCCATCTAAATGTAATGAGGCTGCAATTTACTCGTTACAAGTCTTTCTGGCATTCTCCTGGATCTGAACCTGAATCTCATTGTGCGGACCCAGAATTATGGACGATGCTGCTTTCATGCGGACTATCTTCGGCCTCATCTACACAAATATTTGCGAAATGAGGTGAGTGTATGTGTAATTGGTGGAATGAGGCAATGTATTTAATAAGAAAAATGTTGGATTGTAACTTTACTCACCCTGCCTAGCAAGTCTGCAGTAAATGACCCCTCCATGTGTAACCAATCAAGCACCCACAACTCAGAATTTAGGCTGCGAAAACGATCTTTACACAAATAGTAAGACTATCACATTGGACGTAATTAGTTGGTATTGGATTATAGTCACCTGCTAACCTCATTTGTGATACCAAGCACATGACTTATATCCCAATCAGTGACATCTTTCTTGTTGTCCATGACTTTGGTATGTGAGTACTTTTCTTTGAGTATGTAGTTTAATGTGCCACACTATGAAACAGAAAACTTTATAAAGACTTACAATGAAGACATTGAAAATAAGTTATATTTTTGTTTGTGTTATAAACGTTGTTGTGTATTTTTTGATGATGTTTCTTTGATGAATTTACCACTTTGTGGCATGATTCAACTCGTGCATCGACAAAATGTTTGTCGGGAAACAAGTTGAGGATATGGACATTTTGGTTAAGCATTTACACAACCATGAGGTAGAAGTGGTTGGTTGGTTCAAGCATCTGCACATAAACCTGTTCAACAATGCAGATTAAGGAACGAATGGTGAGCAACGGAGAAAAAAAAATTAAGGGAATCTATTTTTGTGCTTACAAACTTCAATGCAGGGGATGGGCGAATCCATTTGTTTTCATAAGCGGCAAACACCCCTTCTTCATTTCCTGGTTGTGCAAGACACATTGACTGCAATTATGGAGGACAATGTAATTAATGTGACATGTCTACTACATATATTAAGGTAATTACAAGTCATTACTGAAAATGAAGCTGGAAGGGACCAAGTAGTTATTGAGCTTGCGTTGAGCTGCATCTAAGTTGTTTTAAATGCCATAGCTTCCAGTATATTTGGTTCCACTTGGAATGGGGGACACAAGCATTGTAGATCCCATCTATTTTACTTAATCTCACCACTTTGAAAAATGATGTCACTAGCAACAAGCACAAAAATATGTACACATGAGGAAATTAGTTGATGATAATTATACTTTAGGGACACAACTAGAAGGATGGAGTCGTACCTGTCAGACAATCCATTGCCAAACACATACGCAGACATTTCCAACTCTTTTTCACATAACTCCATCTCTAGTGTTGGGTTAAATTGTGTCTTAACACCCTGTTTTTTTTAAGGCATTAACGGAAAAATTAAGCAACTATGTAAGTGTAAAGTTACATTTAATAGTTGATATTATGGTAGTAATGTGCATGTAACGTTCTAATAAAATAAATGCATCACCTTTGGCAGTGTCACACCATTGACCCCCCCCCCCCCCCATGGTGATGACGACCTACTGCCATAACCTATTGGTTTTGGTATCTTCTTGTGAGATGGTGGTGTGTCAATGACATTCTTTGTGTTTTGTTCCCCCTTTGAATATTTACTTGACCGGTTGGACTCTAGTGAGTGGAATAGTTTTTTTCCAACAATTTCACGACTCCTGCGGTCCCCAAGCCTAGACTGGAGAAGTAATGAGGCCATACATTACCGTGCCCCAAAAAAAAGTTAGATGGTGCAAATGTTAAATGTACGAATTAACGTTTTTTTATGTGTAGCAAATAATATAATGCATGCATACATTGGTAATGTATCATTGTTAATAGGCCCACATAGGACCATTACTATGTTGTGCATGCCCCTTTAAGTTAGTGTACCACTGTAATGGTTGATATTACCCAAGTAAGAAATAGAAATCCACCTAATATGGATAGGACGTAATATTTACCTTGCTCTGTTGTGGCCGTTTGGCACCACTTGATGCATTGTCGTTGTTTGTTCCGGATTTTTTTGAAGCACCCAAACCTGTTGGAGTATAGCAGTGGTGGTCATCAACTTTGTCCATGCCAACATTTTCATCATGTCCATGTCGTATTCTAACAACGGGTAAAGTCATGGTGGTTGTGGTTTTGGTTGCCTGGGCCTGCATGTGGGCTGCATTTTGGGATCCACTTGGGGCATCCGTTGTAACATCTGTATCCGGGTCAAAGTTAACCACAACTTCCGGTGGGTTTTGGCCACATGTCTTTGTGCTTGTTGGACATTTGCTGTTTCCGATTGCAAGCAATGCGCCTTTTAAAGCCTTTTTGATGTCCTCATTTTCCACCTCTAGTGCTCTTTCTCTTCGGCTAAGAGTCTGAAAACAATGGAGTGTCAACTTAAAATTTTTTACACCAATAAAATAAGACAGGTAATATAACAAAGAATGTAACACGTTTTGGTGTAGATTGTTTTTACCATGCTAAACTCAATAATGTTGTGAATGGTCTCATCGTACAGATCACTCAATAGATTTGCCTCTTCGTCAGTTAGTGTTTCCTGCAAAGTACAGTGAAGACTGCCAGATTATTCCACCAATGATTCGGAAGGAGACAAATATAAAAGTCGCACCATTTAATATTGCACTTGATTTTGGTAATCTGGTTACCAGCATAAGTATAGGATTTGACGCCAATATAAAAGTCACCCCATTAGTGGCTATTTTGGGCTTACCTTTTCCTTTCCTTTGTCACCATGCATTGTGGACTGACCTCGTGGAGCATCTCGGTCTGACCCAATTGATGCTCTGTTGCATTTTTAAAAACATTATTACCATTGTAGAAAGACAACAGTAGCAGTGTATGTGGAACATGACTTTTGTTGAATAGCAACGTACCCGTCTTCAATGGAGCATCCCATTGAATGAAGTATGTCAGCTTGGGTGCGAAAAATTTCATCATCTCGAAGGAAAGGAATATCCATTGAATGCACTTCAGTTGCTGTCTTTGAAGAAATTAATTGGATGGTTGTTGTCCAGATCTGTAATGTTAAATGGTCTAAGTAAAAACAAAAAAAACAAAAACAACTCAGTTTACCCTTTAACGTGTGCTTTAGGAAACGCATTTAATGTTATTGTACTGTTCTGTGACATGGGACAGTCTTTTTTCCAGTACTTTATTATTTGATAATGTGTATTGGATTAAGGGTTATTTTTTTGTTTCTTCACAGTTTTTTCAACCCACTTTCGGTTTCATGAGGAATGAATAAATTAATAAATAAGCAAATAAATGTATTATACAGTGGCATAAGTTATTGTATGAGTAACTCACATCATTCAATCACCGACGTTGACATCTCTGCCTTCCCTAAGTGCAGAAGGCTGAATTTTGGGGCGGTATAGTCCCGTCACAACACGGCTACGAGGACTACAATCCCCCCCCCCACCACACAAAAAAAAAAAGCTGAAGCTGAAGGTTACCCATTTTTTGCTATTTTATATATATATATATATGAGTGAAGTTTTTGACATGCTAACTCAGTGAGGAACTAGAACAAGAAAAACCGGGCCAAGCATGTATTGGATACAGAATTAACCAAAAAAAACATAAATTGTTGTTTGCTTAATTAGGCCCCAACATAGCAAAACGTGAGCCTGCATGGGGCGCCAAAGACCAAAATATGAGTCAAACAATACGCCAAAATAGCAAAAATTGTTGTGTGTTCAGACCCTAAACATGAGTTTTTTTTTTTTTTTGTGATTTCTTAGTTATCATATGGATAAATACTTCCATTATACTTAATTTATTCCTTTTTTATAAATTTTTGAAATTAAAATTAATAATATTTGTTATTATTTTATTATTTAATATGATATATTAATTAATCATATCATCATAAATTTAAATAGTACATAAATCTAAAAATCTATTATAAGTTAGATCTTTCAATGATTTGAGTAATGCAAAATTTATTATAATCATATTAAACAATATATAATAACAAAAATTGCTGACTTTTGTTGTTAAAATAATTAAAAAATAAATAAATAAACTACCACGTGATATCTACCTCACATGTACCTAACAAAGCACCTCATTTCTATCTGTTTACACTTTTATGCGTAATAATACTGTCGGTGCACATTAACATTTGCATTGGCTGAGACAGGAGTGAACACGGGTTGGGTCGGGTAGGATCTGTCCGTGTTACAGACCCGGCCCGACATTTGGCGGATGGGTCAGGTCGGGTAAAAATTACAAATTTTATATTGGTACCTGCCAGACTCGCAACCCGCCTGGGTCGAGTAGGTTTAGGCAGATCGGCGGGTGACCCGCCCTCTTTTTTTTTTTTTTTTAAAAAAAAACTATTTGTTTTACCACAGCAAAACAGCTCTTAGCCACCCCCCTCACACACACAGAGCAAACAGCAAAATTAGGGTTAAATTAGGGGTGGCTGCGGGGTCGCGGGGTGGGTTGGCAGTGGCAAACTCGGGGTCCCAGGGGGTCACGGGGTGGCTGGGTGGGGTCAGCGGAGGCTGCGGGGTCGCGGGGTGGGGTTGGCGGTGGCAGGCTCGGGGTCGGGGTCGGCAGGGGTCGCGGGGTAAGGAAGAAGCAGAATGGAGAAATTTGATATATATATATATATATATATATATACACATATATATATGCGGGTCGCGGGTCAGGTTTAGGAGTTCAAATCCGAGACTCGACTTGTCTAACCAAGCGGATCTGGCGGGTCTGACCCGCAGACCCACCGTAACCCGATCCGAGCGGGTCAGTTTGGCGGGTTAACGGGTTGGGTACAACCCGTGTTCACCCCTAGGCTGAGATATACAAATTTATTTCCCTGCTTGTATACAAACTTTTTTTTTCTAAGTAATAATAATTACGGTTATATATATAGTTTTTATTTTCCAAAATTATGTTAAACTACACACAACTATTACATGATTAGTCTTGTCGACACACATTAGTGCGGAAATGAACACCATAAAAGCCCATGATACTCATCACACCCTTCCCTACAACAGACAAAACCAACAAACCAAACATCCTCACACTGTTTCCCTCAACCGGCGGCGAACGTTGATTGACACACCCAACTACCCATGCCCTTTCATTTACATTTACTACACCACTCCCTTCTCACCCCACTACTACATATACCACTAAACCCCCATTAGCACACAACCACTCCCTCACCCCCTCAACCCACTACATTCCACGCAAATCATGAAGAAACCCCAAAACTCAACTCCTCCGCCGAGACGGTCCCAACGCCTCCTCAGGCTTACATACGAGCGGTCATTCTCAAAGACAACATTACCCGACCCAGACTCTCAAGCAATCATATGCGTAGACGATGATCTCTACAACCACGTGCCATACGAACCGACGCCGGTGGACCAGCACAAACCCAATCTGCTAATTTATCTGACAAGGGGTTCTGGAAAAGGAACCAGTACTCCTAGAAAAAATAACATCCCTGGAAAACAAAGTTCACACCCTGCAAGAGAAGGTAAATTTTTACAAACAGTTTCCTATGGATTTCACCTCATTTTCATTTGTAAACTAGTCGTGCATGTGAAAATTTGTGCATAAATAATTGCAGGTCAATGAACTAGACCGAATTAGAAATGCAGACCAACAAAATTTGGGCGATTGTGCTCACCATGGTCTTCTGCTTTTTTTCCCCCAATTTGGTTTATAATAATGCCACAAAACATTATGTTGTCCACCCAATCATAATATAACGTATTGTTTATATTTTTTTTTTTGAGTTTATACAAAAAATAATTACCATATGAAACTTAATTAATATTAAAAATGATTACTTAGAAATGATAAACAACTAACTCCAATTTTTTCACCCCCACGATATAACTACTCACAAAAAAAACAGAAAGTACTTCAATTTTAGAATTTTTGGTTGCTTTGCTATACATTATACATTTAATGTTAAATGCTTTTTAAATGGCCTCGTACAAAATTTCCATGCACATTGTACATTGCAAACACAGTTTCAGCCATGTTTCGTCCTATACCACAAGAATTTTACTATCCAATTCAAATTTCCTAAGAAATTCAATGGGCCAACAAAATGGTGACTCACTCAATGCATTAATACACAATAATGTTATCACACTCAATGCATTAATACCCAAAACGGATTAAAACACCCTATTAAAACCGCGTAACCACCACCGACCATTAAACTCACTCTCTCACCCTTTCCAATAACACTCTCTATCTTCCTCTTCACTCCCTCGCTGCTCTGTCTTCCACACTTCTTCCTATACCTAAATTAAATAACTCAACGACCACCAACTCATCCTTCGTCCCCTTCATCATGCATCCAAGCAGGGAAACACGCACCACCAAAAATGCCGCCGCAACCTCCTCTACGCCCGCCCTTGATGATAAGGTTAGTCCACCAACTTATGCCCTCCTACTTCGTCACTTCTTAGTACTTAAATGCTTTGGGTAAACAACTTAGGGTTTGGGTATACAACATAGGGTTTCTGTAACCAACTTAGGGTTTCTGTAACCAACTTACGATTACACATTATTCACAGCTTTCTTTTTTTAGGTTGCCTGTCCGGTATTCAAAGCTTAGCCTTGACTAATCCGGGTCGACTCGGGTCTCAGCGGAGATAATTACGTACACAAGATCTCGAACTCGAGACCTTATTTAAGTGATACCAAGCCGCTTGGTTCATTGCTTTCTGGTTATAAATATAGTTGTTTGGAGTTACACCATGTAAATTTTTGTGGTTTCGGGTTACACCATACTTTTTACTAGTTACTCCTTTCGGTAACCAACTTAGGGTTACACATTATTCAGTACGTTCTGCTTTTATATATTGTGGTTTGGGGTTACAGCTAAACCCTATCAACGATTTCCAATGCCAATGTTATTTCTCTCTGTTCTGTTGCCATGTCTTGCATTTTACGGTTTAACCCCATTCTTCACATTCACTTTACTTACATTCATACCACCTATCATTCTCTAATTCATTAATTATATCATTTTGTTAATTGGACTGTAATCCCTGTCATTTATTCATCTAAACTATTGGACTGCTGCATATATTTTCCCTAAACCTACACATTGATCTGTCTCTGATTCGGTAATCCAATTTTTATTATGTAACTACTACTTGCGACAATATTGGTTTACCCTTTCATTGTTTGATTTGTCACCAAGGGGAAAAAAAACCAAAAATTGAGCCAATCAATGACAGTGACACTGACACTGTCAACGACTCCAACAACTCCGATTATACCAACTGCAACACACCTTGGATCAAGTTCCCGTACCCTGGACTGCGAGGGGAATGCTGGGTAGGTAAGGACTATTTCTGAGTGCAGCTTAAATGTCACCAGGCCTACAACAAAGCAAGCATTGGTAAGTAATATTTAACTCATTATATATAACACGTTTTATCATCTAACAAAATATTTCCTAACCCCTCTGTAAATCTAATTGTAGTATATACCTATGCAATTCTCCACTCCCAACTTTACTGGTGGCACCCAATTTGTAACCGTGTCGTACAAAGGCGAAAAGATGACTTAGAAACTGATCAACTCCCCAGGGACTAAGCAATATGTCTTTGGGAAAGGCTGGTACAAATTCAGCAAAATCATGGACCTACAAGTCAATGACAAGCTTCAGTTTCTCTACGACAAGCCCTCTAACACATTCTGGGTCGACATCAGGAAATCTTACTGCAAAACGTAACTCATCAATTCTTACCGAACATTATTTGCATTTTAATTTCTTCTAAACCGAATCACATTACGTTATTTCTTCTTTTGCAGCGCTTCACATGAAGGATTTGTGATGACTATAATGCCCCACAGGAATGCCTCTAAGGGTTGCCTTAACAACGCTGCAAAAGGGAAAGGGAAGGTGAAGTCTAACTAGTGAATGTGAATGGAATGGACAATGGGACAATGTCTTTCTTGGATATTTTGAAAACTTCCTGTAGCTGTGGTTAATTATGTACAGGCGTTCCTGAGCCTTCGTGAGCTTGCTTTTTTTTTTTCCGTTCTTTTTTTTTTTAAAAAAAATTCTCATATTTTGGATTGGGCCTTGCAAACATTGCCATCTATGCACAATTCTTAACGTTTGACATTTACTTCAATAGCTCAACATGCAATATTGCTGCCAACAGCCTTATAAATTTCACTCATATCTTAATCTACAAATACCCTCAAACTCCACTCACAATGAATAACGTTTATAAAAACGGTTAACATTCAAATCTTTTTTTTTTTTGGTTGTTTACTTGGTATCTAAGGCTTAGCCTTGACTAATTCGGGTCGCACACCTAGTTATGGCAGATGAGTCTCTCAGCGGGGATAACTGCGTACATAAGGTTTTGAACCCAAATTAATCTACAGCAAAAACATATTAAATTTGCCTTTCATTTTAAGCACTCATTGAAAAGCACAATTTTACATTCCAAAATAAAAATTGGCAATTAATTAATTTTAAACTAGGTTAATTTTTACTGCTAAACCTGCCAGATTATTATCAAACCATTTTTTAAATATTATGTTTTCTTCACTATTTCTGTTTCTTTAACCACCACGGCTAAGGTAACATCAGACCCATCAACTAAACAACCCAAACATACACGTCTCACTACACTACAACTAAAAAAAATTATGCCACCTAAACCCATTAACAATTGGGCCACATTTTTTTTTCAAAACCCACCCACTGGCCCGACTAAAAAAATAACCATCTTCACAAACCCAAAAAATCACCCCCACCTAACCCTAACCATTGCTGCCACAACAACCATCTTCTCCGATGACCATTCACCTTTCTCCCCCACCGTCCGCCCTCAACTACTATTCTCAGATCTACTACTATTCTCCACCTATACCTGACATCGGCATCTATTCTCCATCTATGCATCCTTATGCACCTTCCTTTCGTTTCCCTCAACCGAATGATTGTTCGATTCGGTTCCATCTATCACGCTCGCTTTCGCAAATCTCGCACTGCTCATTATTGTCACTGTTGCTTCCTAATAGGAAAAAGAAAGAAGAGAGAAAAGGAGAAAACAGAGGAACATAGAAGAATAGAGAAGACGAAGGTAAGAGTCTATTATTCAATCAATACCTTTTCCCTCAATTACATTCAGCTGAATCTTCCTTCTCTTCGGTTAGCTTAACTGCTTATTTAGTAGTTATAACTAACTTGCAACTAATCACAACTGACTTCTAACTAATCACAACTAACCATATGTATCATATCCCCCCTCAAAACCTTCCTTATCCTCAAGGACCTACAAAATTAAACGATGGGAATATTTTCTTGAGGTCGTATAGAACTTCCCACGTAGCTTCCTCTTCTAATTCGCCCCTCCACTGGACTAAAACCTCTGTCACAACATGGTGGCGACGTTGTACCATGCAGCACTATAGGATCTTCAGGGGCTCCTTGGGAGTGTCCAAATGACCCCACTCTTGTGGAAAAGCACACGGTTGAATAGTAGGGTCTCGACAAGGCTTGAGGAGAGATACATGGAAGGTAGGGTGAATCTTTGAGTCAACTGGGAGTTTAAGAGTGTAGGCAACTTCCCCTACCTTATGGAGAATTTGATGGGGACCAAAATAGCATGGGGAAAGCTTCTCGGATGCACGGTGCTGAGTGGACTGTTGGCGATAGGGTTGCAACTTGAGGAACACCCAATCTCCTTCCTTAAAGATATGCCCAGTTTTATTTTTGTTTGCTAACCGTTTCATTCTAGCCTAAGCAGCCACCAAATTACCTTTCACCTTCTGAAGCATAGTCTCACGGGTAGCAAAGGTACGATCCACAGCTTCAACAGGAGTACTCTGTGGAAAATATGGTAGATGGATAGGAGGAGGCTGCCCATACAGCACCTCATAAGGTGTAGCCTGTATGACTGAATGAAAAGTGGTGTTATACCACCACTCGACTAACGACAACCACTTACACCACTCTTTAGGCCTTTGCACATAAATAATATTCTAGACAATGATTGAGCACTTCACTTTGGCCATCGGATTGAGGGTGATAAACAGTGGAAAGGCTTTGAGTCACCCTGAATAGCTGTCAGAACGATGGCCAAAATTTGCTTTTAAAAAGAGGATCACGATCACTAACAATGTTAGTGATAAGTGCCCAATTTACACAAAATTGACATATCAAAATGGCACTTATCTATTATGTTTTTAAACGAATTATCTAATGAATTCTCTTTATTTTGTAGGATATTAAATATATTTTTTGAAGAATGGATGCAAGTGTAATTTATTAAGGAATAATCCCATAAAGAATGGAAGAAAAAGGGCAGAATTGGAAAAGAGCTTTAAAGAGAAGATTCTGGCGACAGGACCGCTCAGCGATGCACACAGAGTCGCTCAGCGAAAAAAGGTTAATCGCTCAGCGGTACAGACCTTATCGCCCAGCGAATGGACGTCGGCAGCAACTTGCGCCGGCACAATAAATGCGCCAGCTGGAGCCAGCCTGGCGCCGCCATCCACGTCAGCGCCGCCCTGCAAAAAGTTGTCGAGCATTTAATGAAGACGCGTAAAAGTACAATCGCTCAGCGATAGTGCGCCGCCGCCCAGCGATTAAGAGCTTATCGCTCAGCGAAGGTACCAAGCCCGCTGAGCGATGGACCCCAAAATCTGCCTATAAATAGAGGAGGCCAAGGCTCATTCGAGATATATCATCCAACCCCCTCCATTCTTCACTTCTTCCACATTTTCTTTGTATTTTTAAGCTTAAGTTTAGTTTAGGTTAGGTTAGGAACAAAGACGAGGCTTGTGAAGGAGCCGGAGATCAAGGAAGCTTGGCGAAGCCATGGCCATGACGGCGTGAGCACGTGTCATGGTAAGTGTCTAAACCTTGCCTCCTAGATTCTCTTGTAAGATGGGTTCCTAACCCTCTTTTTGTTGGGATTTTGATCATTATTATAGTTTGCTTGTATCCATGTAACTTTTACATATGAATCTATCCTTTTTCTTATGATTTGCTTGAATGGTTTTATGCTTAATGCTAGTCTTTGTTTAATGTTTTGATTCTTGATTTGGGATTTAGTTGTATGAACGAAAGTTATGCTAATTAAATCATAACCAAGTTAGGATCAACATCATTATGCTTAACTAGATTCTAGGCTTGAACGTTGTGAACGAACAGTTACAATCATTAGAGTCGGAACTAAACCATTTCATCTAATCTTGTTGCCATAACTGGAATAAAGGTTAGCCGTTTTAACATTTGGATTAATGCTGGCGTACTTTGTTAAGCTTGTGTGCGAAAGTGGCAGTTTAACAAAGGAAACCTGTGATCTTGTCATGCGCGGAAGTGATGACAAGTTAAGAACTGGTGGCGGGCAATCAACTGATAGTTCTATGTAATAAGTAACTGGATGCATGAAATTATGATGTGATTAAAATTCCCAACAAGCTCCGGAACTACCTCTGATTTGTTTCCTATTTACTTTTAATGCCATTTATTTACTTATTTATTAAACTATCAATTATCAAATCCTTCACTTCATTGTTTAATTAAACTAACTCAAGAACGGTATTTTTGCAACTCTCTGTGGATTCGACTATACCCGACTATACTGCAATCGGATTCCTTTGGAATCTGAAAGCCGTAAAGTAGGTATATATTTTAATTTGAACGACAAAAGCGCAGATAAGCTTTCTAAGAGATTGGCACGGTTGTGACAAAACCTAAGCTGTGTCAAGATCCTAGAAAGTGGTTAAAAAGGCTTTCATCAGTTAGCAGGAGCGCCATGGAACTTGTAAAAATCTTGAATGAAGATATTAGCCAACTGGGAGGCTATAAAAGGATGAGACAATGCAATAAAGTAATCATACTTGCTCAAACGATCAACAATAACCCATATAATATCCTTTTCCTCGGATTTAGGCAAATTCTTGATAAAATCCATGCTAATACTATGCCAAACTCCATCCGGAATGGGTAAAGGCAATAAGCCTAGAGTGGCCACGGTCTCATATCTGCAACGGAGACAAGTTTTACACCCCTGGATAAATTTTAGAACATCCCTACTTAAGCCTTTCCAGTAAAACATTTAATTCTGCGAACTGATGCCTTAATTCCAGAGTGTCCCCCCTGATGAGAAGTGTGTAGCCACTGCAAAATAATTTTTCTTACTGCAACATCCTTAGGGACCAACAATCTATGGCCCTTGAAAATCAACCAATCAATTAATTTGTAATGCGACTGTCTAGCAGCGTCAATCAACGGATCAGATTTTAGTTGATGTAAATGCATATCAGTAGTGTATGCTTGTAAAATGAGGTCCCATAATTCAGTTGAGACATTTGAAACTGATAAGTATAGCAGCTCCCCATGAGAGGCCCGAGACAAGGAATCGACAGCAACATTTTCAAGCCCTTTCTTGTACTAAATTTCATATGACAACCCCGTATGTTTAGTGACCCACCTATACTGAGCTGGAGTTGAAAGTCTTTGTTCTAAAAGGAATTTAAGACTTTGTTGATCAGTGCAGATGATAAATGGCTGAGCGAAGAGATATTGATGCTATTTAGAAACAACATGGACCAAAGCCAATAACTCCCTGTCATAAACAGATAATGGCCGATTCCTAGGGGAAAGAACTTTGCTAATGAAGGTAACAGGATGTTTGTCCTGCACAAGGACGGCTCCTCTACCCGTGCTAGAAGCATCAGTCTCAATGACAAAAGGCTTATGTAAATTGGGAATCGCTAAAACAGGAGTAATGATTAAGGCATCTTTGAGTTTACCAAAAGCAGTAGAGGCAACTGTAGTCAACACAAAAAGATCCTTTTTCAACATATCTGTGAGTGGGGAAGCAATGATGCTGTAATTTTTTATGAACCTCCTATAATACCCTATAAGGCCCAAAAAACCCCTCAATTGCTTCACTGAATGAGGCTCAGGCCAGGCTTGGACTCCACTGATTTTTGTAGGATCTGTAGTGACTCCATCAGTAGAAATGAAATGTCCAAGGTATTCTATCTTAGAAGTAAAGAAAGCACACTTGCTCCTCTTGGCAAAAAATTGATTAGCCCTTAGAATAGAGAAAACTTCCTTAAGATGAATCAAATGATATGTAATGCAAGAGCTATATACCAAAATATCATCAAAGAAAATAAGAACACACTTCCTAAGCAAAGCAACAAAAATGGTATTCATAGCACCTTGAAATGTAGCAGGAGCATTGAACAACCCAAAAGGCATAACTACATATTCATATTGCCTTGCATGAGTTTGGAATGCAGTTTTCTCAATGTCCTCAAGCCTCATACGGATTTGGTGATACCCTGATGTTAGATCAAGCTTAGAGAAAATCTTAGCTTCCCCTAATTCATCCAACAAATCTTCTACCAAGGGAATTGGGAACTTAGCCTTGATAGTCATGTCATTCAATCTTCTATAATCCACACACATTCTCCAACTCCCATCCTTCTTTTTCACCAACACAACAAGAGAAGCAAAAGGTGAGGAGCTATGCTGAATCACTCCGGAATCTAGCAACTCCTTTATCATATTATCAATAACATCCTTCTATGCAGGGGGATACTTGTATGGCCTCAAAGAAGTGGGATTTGACCCTTCTTTCAAAACAATCTTGTGGTCATGCAGCCCTCGAAATGAAGGTAATTGCTTAGGCTCCTCAAATATGTCCTGAAATTCCTCCAGCAGTGCAGCTTGCTATCTTTCAACCTAAATATCTGCCTCTTCTTCAGTCACTAATGAGCAACAAACTAAGTTCTTGGAGCATGGTAACAACTGCAGCATAAAGCAAAATTTCTCTTCTAACAGAATCTGGTTTAACTTTGCAGCATTCACCAATTTGTTAGTTATGCTCTTAATAGCAGTTAGCTTAACCTTATCATTTCCCATATAAAATTCCATTAACAAATTCTGAAAATCCCAAGAAAGGGTGCCCCAATGTTTAAGGCATTGCATCCCTAATATAAGATCACAACTACTTAAAGGAATAGCAAGAGCAGAAGTGACAAACTCATACCCTTGCATCCTCCACTGGATGTTCTCACAGCTACCAGCCCCTTGGATTAGTCCTCTATATGCTACTGTGATCTGGACTGGTTAAATTGGTTTCAATTGGCCAACTCCTTCATGGTAGAGTTTTTGATTTATGAAGTTGTGAGTACTTCCTGTATCTATTAGCACAAAAATCGTTCTCTTCCCAATCCACCCTAATAATCTCATCATAGGATATGTGGAGTCCCCATGGATAGCATTCAATGAGACTGTAAGACCTATTTCTTTAGCTCCATAATATGCATCAGTGAAAGTGGATTCAACCTCTCTAGATGCTCTTCATCCTCCTCCACTTCCATGAAGAAAACCTAAAGTTCCTTCCTCTGAGGGCAATCATGATTAGGGGAAAAGTTTTCATGACAGAAAAAACACAAATTCCGCGCTCTACGTTCATCCATTTCTCTAGGGGTGAGTTTCCTTTGGAATGTATAGATTGGTTTGCCCAATATGCCTTTCTGATCCTCCTCGATGACTCCTTTCTTTTCTACCTTATCACCCTTCTTCTCAAGAGTATGCTGTCCTACCTTCTTGTCACCACACCGTTCCCAAATCGCCATGGCCAGAACATGGGTTCCTTCCCTGACCAATACAACCACCAATGTTCAATTATTTTCATTAACAACAATTTCTCATTAAAATTAAATCATAATCTAACTATTTAACAAACTAATCATAAAACTAATTACTACTTTATTTCTAAATTAAGGACTATTTTACAACATCACAATGAAATTTTTTATAAATCTTGGGGTCAAAATCATATTTCAATATGAAATATGTGGACCGTCGGATGACAGATCTATGGCCAAAATACCAAGTGCAAGTTGGACCATGTAATCACTTGGTCCATAAAAGCATTTGCCTTCTTTTTGGTATATACATAAATTCTTATATATTTATACTTGACTTCCCATTAGAAAATATTCATTTCCTTGTACCTGTTTGAGACCAATTTGCACCGTTTTGACCTCAGAATCATGTTATATTATGAGAGAGAAAGACACAAACATTTTTAAAAAGTCTTCTTAAAATGGAAAAACTTAATTTAAAATATTTATCTCAATCCAACTATTATAGATTTGTTGACTTTTTTTTTTTTAATTTCTTATAATTTCAAAGAACACATGTCGGATTGAAATGTACAAATAGTGGATGAATTTTACGGTACGATCCTTAGTTTTCACAAATGAATAATTTACATAAAATTTTAATAATTCCATATCAAAATTGAATCTAATCAACGTCCAGGCAAACTATTTCTGTTTTTTTGGGGTGCAACAATCTATTGCTTTAAGATCATTGGACAGTACGTGAACATAGGCGTGTTTCATCAAGCTCACCATTGAAGAAACCTTCAAAAGATAATAAATAAATAAAAACAAATAGTTGCTAAGCTTTGAGCCTGACATCTAGAGTCATTTACAAACATTGAATTGAATTTCAAACACTAAATTAGAGACATAAAAGCAAACGAGAGAAGCATTAAACTAGTGACTATACACGAAACTTGTTGGCAACATAGAGCAAATGACTAATGTTTGTTGAGGGGTAATTTTGCAGCAACTTGAGATTAGAAGTGAAATCACCGGCCAGGAGGCGCTTACGAACGAGAACTAGCATTGCACAGCATACCCGGAGCAGAGTCTCCTACAGAGTATTATGGAGTTAGTTTTTCTATAAAGAACTATAAAATGCTCTGATGCCAAGTAAATAAACAGATTTCCCACGCTTGTGGACCTCCTGATCTACCATCAATTCTATATGGTATATACAGAAATTAAGAATCACTGAAGCACTCTCCACACAAAGCAGAGAAGGAACCTTGAATCTTGAAGTTATAAACTTGAGATGTTCTATAAAATTAACCATCTGACATGATGAGTGTTCAGTTTTCCTTTCTGATTAGGATCCTCTAAAGTAGATAGTGCACTATTACAGGTATAAAGTGCAAAGTGGGTCACTATGACGAAAAAAATTCAACTACTTGGGATTTATAGTAGAAACAGTCTGATATAGCAAACAATGCAGTTGCTAAAACTCTCTAGAATTTCTCATTGAAGGTTACCCAGTTCTTCTTCATGCAGAGCCAAATCCTTTTCTTATATTTTTGCTATCTTCACAACTTCAAATCCAATATCAATTTTTGTCATTATCATCAAAGAAGTTGCAATGGATCATAAAGGCTAAATGACAGTCCATTATAGGAACAAAATTGTACCTGTGGACCCTCTGGATCACTTAAAAGAAAGTCCCAAATGTGAAGGCTGTCAGCAAAATTGAATTCTTGAGTCAATAGGAGAGTAATCCACCTAAATGCATAGAATTGGGGATTGACCTGACATTTCAAACCAGAAAAAAAATGAGACATATCTGATAAACTGTTCAATAGCCAAGTGTGCATTCAAAAAGGTGTAATGACTAATTGAAGGCCCTTCTATTGACAGGCAGATCAACATAAACCAGTAAAAATAATGGCCAAAAAAACAATTCAAACATAATTAAGGTCACAAAATCACTAAAAGAATGAAGCAGGAAAGAGCCACACATTTTTTCTTAATTATTAGTTAATTTATTTAACAAATTTAATGCAACAGAGCAGTAGACAATGTCCTCAAACAATTGCATAGCATTGCAACGATAAAACAAAATAATTAATAGCTAACTGAAATATAAAGAACTAAAATAGCTGAACATAGATGATGCCCAATATTTGTAAAAAATATAAAACAAAATGGCAAATCAATATTTCCAAATTTAAAAAAAAAAAAAAGATAAACAATGAAAAAATAGAATATAATATTAAAAATTCGGTCTTACTTTAGAAGTGACCTCGAGATGACGCCACAGCTCTTCATCATGTTCTTTCAAAAGCTGGGACAATCTTGTAATAGTGGAACGGATTCCCACAACGCTGTTGTCAAGTTGTTGAACAAAGTTATCTCGGAACCCACTCAATATCTCAACGAAACAAAAGAATGAGTCTGCTTCAGCAAAGGCCTGCATATTGTATCGGTGAACTGATGAGCACAACTGACCAATAATATAGCAGAACAGGGGCACTATGAATCTAAATCACTCCAATGTTATTTAAGCAATCTTTTGGCAACAAAATTCAACATTCCCATGGTCACCTTATTAATCATTTCACATATTTTCATGTTCCATTTTATGTAAATGGAAATGCTGCATTACATTTGTTAACAACTTTACATTTCTTGTCTCCATTCCCCATAGTAACCAACAAAATATTTAAGCTGGTGAGACCTCTAGAATCTTGACTTGTCTTCCCTAAACCCATCCTAGGCTGCCACATTAGAGCACACACTGGGAAATATCGGCCAGTTGAATGAATAAACATAGACCATGAAGAATGCATACATAGAAAACCAAAAGACTTGCCTACAGTGCATCTCATAATAACAAAAGAAAAGCAATCAGCTCATCATAGGTAAGCATTTCCTAAAAGCGAATTTGCAAAATAAAAATTAATAACAGAATGGTTCTGAGAGAAAATATGAAACTAAAACCAACTAGCCTCTAAACAACACAAATATAATTAAATGATAGGTAGAGTTATTAGAGCAAGGATTACAAAAAAGAGCAATAACAAGAAATTAGGGGTTTGATAATGCATATCCCATTATAGATTATACAATGGAGACTTAAAATATTACAACAATATATCATATACTCACTGCATTTTCCTCATCAGGGTCAGTTTTGAACACATAGAATAGAGGAGCCAATATCTCATTCATCCCTTGAACATATCTTACACCTGGGTTTAACTTTGCAAAAATAATTAATATGTTCTTTAAAGCCTCCTGAAAATGTCCAAAATAAAGTAAAAAATCAAAAGGCTCATGTCAGAAATTACTTGAATGTGTAGTTTATATGAATTTCAAGACAAACAAAGGAACAACCTGATTAGATTTTGCAAATTGAGAATCACCAGAGAAAAAGTGCATATCAGGATGAGTGCGCTTTACATCTCGGTCAACCTGATCTATGATTTCTGTGTCCTACAAAATGCAAAGAGGAAAATTTATTATCGCAAGAGGCTAAGGATCAGACAAGGTCAGGAGTTCATGCAACGCAGTTCATGCAGATCACAGACTTCACTACACAAGTACCTAACAAAAGCAAAGGCAATGTACCTGGAAGAACTGATTCCATACGCTGGTCTTTCCAAGACTCAAAGGATGCTCCCCATGAGGGATTTCTGATCGAGAGAGCAAGGTTCTACTCTCAGATTTGGTATCAGCAGTATCAGAACTTGTCGAGTTGTACATTTTCCTTGTGATTTCTGACTAGCTAGCCACAGAAACATTCAGAGAGCCAAATAGACAAGCATATAAAATAATTATGCATGGAAAATTAAAAGACACTAGTTCAGAAAAAGTTGCACTTGGACACAGACACACAAATGCACCCAATCAATGTAACAGAAAGAAGCAAAAAATCATACCAAAATTCGACAAATTACTGTGACAACAGAGTCTTTAGAATTATCTTCCCCAGCCGTAGTTTGAGTAAAAATCAATATGATGATTGGAAAAAATAAATAAACAAATAAATAATGCAACTTGATTTACACCTTCAGTACAGTTATCAACTATGAAAATTGCTATATAGACTGAATTTGTTATGCAAGAAATGCAAGAAAGAAGTACTTGACCAATCAGGAGCTAGAGAAATAAAATAGGAGAGAGAAAACTTGAGAAGGTGGCAGAAATTAAGGAACAGTTAGCCAAGCAAATCATTTCATGCAACAATCAACAATTTTCTTATCGAGCCAAAAAGTGTTTCTCATCAACTATTGATCTCATCACAATTGAGGCATCTTTTCAGCCCCCCTAAAACAACACTCCTTGCTGGCATAAAGTTTAATAAAAAAATTGACTGCAATTATATCACAGACGAACCAAGACTCCCTAAGAAACTTACAGGATTCATGAGAATCTCCTCTTTGAAAAGTTTGTACTGGGACCTCTTCTTTGCTAATTCAGACGACCAAAGCCCTCGATCTGGCGGAAGATATCCGAGCAAAAGCTGCAAATGTCAATAAACATAAACTGAAACAGTAATCTTCAATTTCACTGCCTCCTTTCCATCAATAGGAAAAACACACTAGACAAACTAAAAGCACCCAGACCAAACTTGGTATGACCCACTCGAGTAGAAGGAATAGAGTAGGACTGAAGGGAGCGTGAATATGCACCCCCTCGCTTTTAGGAATAGGCATTCAATCATAAAAGTGACAACATCTCCATCCGATTTCACTCATTACAACTCTATTTCACCTTTAAAATCACAAACTATTTTACCACTCATCCGTTTAAATCAATTTCAACACTTCCAACATAAGAAATCAGGAATAAAAAGAAGTCATCATTTGCTAATTTGCTGTCATCAAAACTCAAAACCATACAAAACATGGGACTGAACACTCCACTCTCACTCTCAACCCCAATCACTTAACCCTTGACTTAGCGAGATAATCAATAATCTCTAACACCAAAACTAAGATATGAAACATCATAATTTCAACACTGACATGAAAAAATTCACGGAAAAATGGAAAAATAATCGCACCTTCCAGACGGTAGCACGTATCCCAGCACCATCAGGTATCCCTTGACACGCGAGCTTCCGCAATTCCCCCATATCCACCACCTTCCTCGACAACTGTGAAAACGTTACACACACGAAACAGTAACAAAATCAACCAACGTTCCAATACTATATCTTCGCCACTCAAGAAGCAGCGTTAAAAGGAAGCGAATCGAAGAGGGTTGAAGAAGCAGATCGAAACCTCGGCCAACAGCTCGGCCTGGCGAGAGATGTCACCGGCGGAAGGGGAAGAAGAGAACGATTCGTCCGCCGGAGCGTGATCCTTGTGCGGGGAATACTGGATTCTCTGTGGCTCCGGTGGATCCTCCGCCACGGCCGGAGGGGACGGTGGTTCGGATGTGTCGACGGCAACGGCGGAGGTGTCTTCTTCGAACGGAGCGGAGGAGTTGAGATGGACGGCGGCGGAGGGAAGAGAAGGCGATGAAGACCAGAGGGAGCTGTTGAGCCAGTCGGGGACTTTTTTCTTCATCATTTTCGTGATTGCTGAATAGCAGAGAAAATAGAACGAAGGAGGATGAATCAGATAGATTTGAATTCTAGGGTTTCTGGAATTGAAGGATTTCTATTTTCCTCGATTGGCATTTTGGGGGAGAAGAACAAACACGTGCATCGCACACACGAGCATCATATCATATCATCATTGTTAGTATCAAATTAGGATAATGAGACTAATTAATCGCACTATAAGAAACTGCGGTTTTGTTTTAAGAAAAAAAAACTAAAGTTGAAATAAAAATAAAAATAAAATGTTTTCTACCAATTTGTTTTTTTTTTAGGTTTTTCTTTCTAATGAAATATATTTGATCGCATGTGAATTCATTTTTTTTTTTTCCTTCTTGTTTTTAATTTAGTTTTGTTGTTAAGTGTTCACCATGGAGAGTAACTAATTCTTCTTTATACCATGTTTGGATATTCCTTCGCTAACAAAACAGATTGGAACCATTAGTATAGGATTGAAAAGGAAAGGGAAGGATTGGAACAAAGTTAATATCAATCAATTATGAGCATAGTGTAAAAAGAAATTTATTTCAATGCTTTTACTCGCAAGTTTATGTTATTGAGAGAAATAGTTCATAACATAATATTAAAGTAAATATAGTCAAAAGATTAAGAGTTCAATCTTTGTCAACAAGTTAAAAAAATTACAGTGTCAGAGACATGTAAAAAAACATAAAACTATTTAATTATCTCTATCCATAAATTTAGAGTTTAGAGATGAGTCTTAAAACTTTGTTGGTAAAAAATACAAGGGAATAATTTAAAGACGAATCAGAAACACTGATCACTTAAACATACTTATATAAGTCACTCAAAGATGAAAGATGTCATCAAAATCGTGCATGTTTGTTTCACATCCATTTCAAGGTGATAAAAAAAGGGAATAAAATTTCAAATACACTATTATGTATAGGAAAGACATTGGTACTTCTACCAAAATACTTCTGACACCTATAAAATTTGAAATAAATAGACTGAAAATCCTTCACTTAACCATAATTTCAAACTGTAATGTTGTGATGTGTTAATTGTTAACTACAAAGACATTAGTAACTCAAATATCATCCTCATCATACATAAGTATCTCAAATACAAGATGTCACCGATTCAAACTGACTTGATGTTTAAGTACTTGTTCTTTATTGAGGAAGAGTGCACAAAGCAACCAGAGTTTCGCGAAATTCACTGTTAAATAGTTTTGGTATAAGGGTTAATATCTAATTTACTCCTTAGACTTTACATATTTGTCTTAGTCTTTCTACTTAAAAAAATGACAAGTTGATTCCTAAACTTTGCAAACGTTGGACTAGTCGCCTTAAGTAGTGTCTGAACATTTATAATATTATCCTAAGTAATCCTAAAATAATTGAATTATTTTCTTGAGACATGCAATAAGAACTGGCGAGTCAAACATTTGTAAAGTTTTAAGATTAACTTATAACTTTTATAACTTGACAGACTAACTAGGATATAAGTATAAGGTCTAAAAACCAAATAAAGTATTAACTCTCATGATAAAATGAAGTTTGAAGCAGCTGCCATCGCACATGTCATGGATGAACATGCCCAATTTCATAATCTCAGCCCCTTAGTGCCACAAGCATAATAAGTGAAGCATTCAATTTGTTTACAAAATATTCAAGTACGTGTGAATCCTAACACACAGCATATCAGTTAAACAAACTAACTCAAACTCAAAATAACACTAGTTCCGTCAACCAATGCTGGTAAAAGCTAAGTGCTGCAATTGCCACCTCCCAACATGCCTGCAACGGCAGTGATCTCCGCATTACTCTCCAAATTGAGCTTGGGTACAATAATTACAAAACATAACTAGTTAGTAAAATAAGATCGAAGCCTAATTTGCATACAAGCCTTAATAATTTTTGCCCCTAACAAATCTAACTATAAATTCTACACATAAGATAGAGCAAAATATAAATGCAATCAAATCTTAAAAAAGTAACGAAAAAATACTTTATTTAGTATACATGATGTTACAAGGAAATAGCAAGGACAAAAATATGTGGAAGAAGAATATATTTGTATATCTGAGTTCTTAATTTACAATAGAGTGTGGGCATATTTATACGCTGAAAACTCAACGGCTAAAAATCAAATTACAATCGATCAAATATTTACAAGATCAAATCATAATCAAATCAAGGATAATCAAATCAATAATATCATAAACAAATCAATCATATGAATAAATCATATCATTAACATCCTCCTTAAACTCAAGTAAGCTTTGCTGATACCAACTTGAATTTGGAAACTAAAGTGTGGAAGCGACCAGGATGATGTGTTTTAGTGAATATGTTAGCGGGTTGGTCAAGAGTCCCAATTGAGATGAGGCGAAAGGCACCACGCAAAATGTGTTGGTAAATAAAGCGACAATCAATCTCAATGTGTTTGGTGCGCTCATAAATGACATCATTATGAGCAATTTGAATAACGCTTCGGTTATCACAACATAGATCGGTAATAAAGGATTGAGAGATGTCAAAATCATCAAGGAGCCAACGTAACCAAAGGAGTTCAAAAGTGGTGTCGGCAAGAGCTGACATTCAGCCTTAGTACCGGAATGGGCAGTCAATGTTTGTTTCTTGCTTTGCCATGAGATAAGGGACTCATTGAGAAATATGCAATAGTCTGTGGTAGAACGACGATCAGTGGGATCACCACCCCAATCAGCATTAGAGTAAGCACGAAGGATTAATGAAAAGTAGGCAGAGAAATGGAGCCCACGAAATAATGTTTCTTTGACATAGCGGACAATGTGAAAAACTGCAACATAATGAGTAGATCGTGGAGCGGTCACAAATCGACTGACCAAGTGTACTGCATATGAAATGTCAGGGCGAGTAACAGTTAGGTAAATCAAGCTACCGACAAGTTGTCTGTATAGAGTGGGATTATCAAGTGCAGTTCCATCTATAGGTGTAAAGCAAACATTAGGTTTTAAAAGAGTGGATTCTGTGCAACTATCTGTGAGACCAACTCGAGCGAGCTTTATATCGTTCAATAGAGCCATCAGAGTGGGTCTTGATCTTGTACACCCATTTACATCCCACAAGCATCTTATCAGAAAGCTGATCAACCAAGTCCCAAGTGTGAGTATCTTCTAATACTTATAACTCTTCTTGCATAGCATGTGACCAAAGAGGATCTGTGGATGCTTCTTTATAGGACTGCAGCTCATGTAAGTAAAGCATGATAGAAAAGTAATGATAATCACGAAGATATGAAGTGGATTTCTTACCATAGTTGGACAATCCGGAGAATCATGAGAATATGGTGAAACATCAGAAGAGACAGTGAGCTTAAGAGAAGAACCTGCATCAGAATCACTAGGAGAAAGGTCAATAGAGGAGTTGGTAAAGAAAGGACTTGTGATGGTGGAAATAGACTTGAAGGAAGATAAAGATGAGAACATGTGGTGTTCTCAAAAGATAACATAACAGGAGATATGGATACGTTGAGAAATGGGATCCAAACAACAAAAGTCTGTGTTTTGTCCCATAGCCAAGAAAGCAACAAAGCCGAACACGTGGTTCAAGTTTAGTGTATTCATTTGGTTAAAGAAGTACAAAACATGCACAACCAAACACTTTTAAGGAGTTGTAATCAGGAGGAGCGTCGTGGAGACGCTCAAAGGGAGAGACATTAGCAAGAGTAGAGGTTGGTGGGCAATTAATGACATGGGCAGCAATAAGGGCAGCTTCACCCTAAGCTCATACAGGACAAGAGAAAAGATAAGCACAACACGAACAGAGTCAAGAATTTGACGATGCTTCCGTTCCGCACGTCCATTTTATTGAGGTACCAGGACAAGAAAATTCAATTAGAGTTCCCTGATTCACTAAGAAAGGTCAAAAGCTTTGGGTCACGATATTCCATGACATTATCACAGCAAAAAACTTTAATCACTTTTGAAAATCGAGTTTTAATCATTTTGGCAAAATTAATATAAATTTCAGACAGTTTGTAACAATTTTTCATTAGATATATCCAAGTATAACGGGAATGATCATCAATAAAAATGACAAAATATCGAGATTCATTCATTGTATGAGTGGGAGTTGGTCCCCAAATATCAAAGTGCACTAAATCAAAAGGAGAGTTAGAAATAGATGTGCTTTTATTAAAAGATAAAGCCGGTTGTTTAGCAGTTTGACAAGAAATGCAATTAAAAGATTTATTACTAATGTGTCCTAAAATTCCTACGGATAGGAGGTGACGCATCTTCCCTAGAGAGTTGTGAGTACGATGATGCCACAGTTGAAGGGAAGAGGGGATGGGAGAAGCACGGATATTGGAAGGAACGTGAAGACCAGTGAGCTCAAATAGCCTTCCAATCATACATCCAATCCCAATAACTTGCCCCGTCCGTGGGTCCTGCACATGACAACCAGAAGAAGAAAAAGTTATTTCATATCCAAGATCACATAATTGACCGACAAAAATAAGATGAAAGTTTAACTTAGGAATGAGATATGTGTCAGGTAATGTGAGATTGGGTGAGGAGATAGAACCCTTATGATCTACATTCATAAGAGACTCATCTGCAGTGTGTATAGCCGGTGCAATGCTAATGGTAGTCATGGAAGAAAAATTATGAGATGCAGATGTCATGTGATTACAACAGCAGAATCAAAATACCATTTTGTATTACCTGATGTGGTAAACAAGGCAGCGAGAGTAACACCGGAAAGTAAAAGGAGTTGTTTCAGTAGGGACTCAATATCATCTGAATAGATTGCAGCGGTAAAGGTGGCGAAGGGAGAGGTCGCAATGTCATTAGTGGCAACCATAGCTTTAGAAGAACTGGAGCGTTGTTGAAACTTAACATGAGCAGACCTTGGTAGGCGAGTGAGACAATCCTCAATAACGTGTCCTGACTTTTTACAGTTGCGGCAAACTAGGGCATGACAGTTGAATGCAATATGACCTTTCTTCTTACAGGTAAGACATTCTATAGTGGGACAGGAAGGAGGTGTCACAGTCGATGACAATGTCGACAAGATTTACTTATGTCATCAATAGTTGCAAAAATCATATCTATGGTTGGTTTAAGGAGCCCCAAACGGGTTTCTTCGAACTTGAGACGAGGTAGAGCATCTTCAAGAGTGGGTAATGGATCTTGATGGAGCAGAGATGCCCGAATAGGTTCATAGTCATCATTGAGGGCCATCAAGAACTGGGTGAGCATAATGCAATTACGATACTCGTCATATTGCTTAGCGTCACTTTTGTGCTTCATGGCAAGTTCCCAGGATGCCAACTGATCCCAAATGGATTCCATCTAAGCTAGAAATTAATAAACAACTTGTCTGGGAGCTTGTTTGAGATTGTGGAATTCCTTCAGAAGTTGATACTGATGAGATAAATCGAAAATAGTATAACGATTTTATAAGTGATCTCATACCTCCTTGGCGATGTCATACCAACTAAACTAAAGATGATTGCTAGGTATTGAGGTATTGCGAAGCCAAGTGATTATCTGGTGATTCTTACTATCCCATTCTTCTAATGTGTAAGCAAAAGTTTCGTCAGAATCGTCTTTTGGTTTGACGGGACACAATATTACATGTGACATATTGCCAGAGTTTACAACCCTTCAAAAAATCACGCATTGCCTCAACTAGTTAGAACCATTTAGGATAACAGGAATAGGACGGGCAATATCTATTTTATCCATGTTTAAGCACAACTGCAAAAGAGAACAATACTTTCAGGGTTGAATGGATGAAAAATGACTGCAAAAATGGACTTATCTCACCAAAAAAAAAAACCATAGGAAGGGTTGACTTGAGTGCGACGTTAGCAGTAATAGACACATGACAGATGACATCTCAGTAGCATGGCGCAACGTCAACGTTGTGGTCAACGCCCACAGAGCCAGTCAACGGACTTGGCGGGCGGATCTACGGGTGGATCAGGAAGCGGGTTGGGCGAGGGGCGTGGTGGGCTGCGGGTGGGTTGTAACTCTAGGTTGGGCTTGGGGTTGTGATTTGGTTTTGGTTTTGTTTTCGATTTGGGTTGGGGTTTGGTTTTTTTTTTTTTTGTTTTCGATTTGGTTTGGACTAGGGTTGCAAAGAAGAGAAAAAAAATTAAATAGCAACAAAAAACAAGGCAGATGGGCTAAACTTAGGCTATGCTTGGATAGGAGTCACGTGCAAGAAGGAGTGTAGGCCCAGTAGCACATGGAGCTTGGTGCAACGGTGTTGGGAGGCGCATGAGGGCGCCAAATTTTGGGAGGCACATGAGGCGCGTGAGCTGTCAGAATGGCGCCAAATTTTGCCAGAGGATGCAGTGGAGTTTAGAGGGGAGAGAGAGTCACTAACTGATACCAGGTTACAAGAAAATAACAAGAGCAGAAATATGTGAGAGAGGAATATATTTGTATATCTGAGTTCTTAATTTATAATGGAGGGTAAGCCTATTTATAGGCTAGAAACCCAATAGCTAAAAATCAAATTACAATCAATCAAATATTTACAAGATCAAATCATAATCAATCAAGGATAATCAAATCAATCATATCATAAACGAATCAATCATATCATTAGCACAAGAAGATGTGAGAAAAGATGTATAAGATATAGCATTAATCTAATTTAAGATACACATAAGTTTATTCATTCTAATTCTTTACTCCAATACCATTGATGATATACGGAGCAACTTATACATATGATCAAGTTACCTAAGTAGCCACCATTGGTCATATCACATTCTTAAGTGAAGAATTTTACCCATAAGGCATGTAAGAATGTTCAATAAACCATTATGATATGATGTGCTTAAAATATGATAAATATATTTTGTGTCAATGCACTGATTTTTTTAACACAAAACAGTGTACACAGCAGTAGACAATAGATGAAAAAGAACATTTGTGGTGATGCACTAACAATGCTTAAGAGACAAAAACCCAAAACCAGTGTGTCAAGTTATGAAAAATAGACTAACCTTCCTCGCTGTTTGCCTTGGTTGCACACGTTTTTCATTGTATAAAAAACGCATGGTCGTGTATTCCACGTTCATCCGATCACAATAGTTGTTGAACACCTTAATAAAGTGGGTATCACGGTTCACCTTGAAGTAGAACTTTCGCCCATCCTACAGTTGAGTGAAGAGAAATATAATGGTACCTTAAAAAACATGTGAAGATAAAGGGGAAATTCAAGTATGTGCTGC
Source organism: Nissolia schottii (assembly GCA_003254905.1). NCBI lineage: Eukaryota > Viridiplantae > Streptophyta > Magnoliopsida > Fabales > Fabaceae > Nissolia > Nissolia schottii. The sequence goes on along the minus strand of QANU01087068.1, from coordinate 470,574 downwards.
ATAAAAAAATGAACATTCTATGGTACATATGCCATTACCTTATATGCCAACACAACTCTAGAATTTAATCAAGAATGACAAGTTACCTATTAAGATTAGCGTTTCCACAACTAATGATGTGATTATCTAATATACGATTAGCAAGAAAGGTAAGATGGTAAATAGAAGCAATTTGGCAAAAAGCAGGGGAAATACAGGGAATATATAGGCATGTTTCCGTGAACATGGGTTTGCCTCTTTAATTCTGTTCAATGGAAAGTGCCACATAGATGAATGGAGAAAGTGTCAATCATGATATTAGTTTGGCTGAAAATATTTTGAACAGAACGGGACGAGAGAAGTTCTCTGTTTATAATATAGGTGGAAAGTAAGTGACTTTTTTGTTACCATTTTATCAGTATATACTCTCTTGTTTTTACTAAGTATGACAAGGGTAATTTATAGGTATGTTGATTAAGATTGTCATGAGGATAAATCAGAGAGCGAGGGCTCATTCGCTGTAAAAATGTATATGTAAATTAGTGAAATAATAACTTCATACAAAAAGAAATTTAAACATTTATGTATCCAAGTGACAATCATCTCTGGAAACTCTAAAAATCTAAAATTTTAAGGCAACACACTGTTTTTTCCCTTCCTTTGATTTTTTCCCTGGATGCCATGTTTTCAGATATTCACTTTCATTTGGCAAGGTTATACTTGCAATTGCTCAGCTCCAGACTGTAAACAATGCAAGCAATCTAACTGTGATATATTTTATATCAAACTTTTTTAATCATTTTATATTTTTGAAACCATGTGTACAACATAAATAAGCTTCAAATACCACAGGAGTCATAGCTGAATAATAGAGTAATTGGAAGAGTGGTATAAAAGATACCTGGCCGGCGATTGCTATGGTGATATGGGAATCCTCCCCTTCCTCTTCGGCCTTCCTCTTGTTGGCTCCACCATTGCCAGCCATGGTTCTGTAAGCTAAAAAGGCCAAAACAAAAAGTATCCATCAGGACATATACATTGCTTGAAAATTGCACTACTTTTTAGTGAGGTTCTGCACTTTGCTTCTTCTACTGCATAATGAGACTAACAAGGGAAAAGAAGAAAAAAAGGAAAATATCTGTTTTTTAACCTTCTGTCTCGAAGTGAAACAAAAATCTCCAAAGCCAAACTATGTTAAACAAGGGTGAAAACCATTTTTGTTTTGTTCGTGGTAAAATAAAGGAGGGAATTTAAAGTTGATGTGGGGGGGGGGGGGGGGGGGGG